>CAKNEU010000068.1:0-159052 GCA_930272665.1 Mariannaea elegans
ATTAAATGGAAAGAGAAGAGATTGAGTGATTTTTGGTGCACATGCTTGTTTGGTGCACATGCTTATCATGCACGTTATTCATTTATTGGCGTGTTTTATTCAGTCTGTGTGAGCTGTACAGAAAGAATCTTATATAGTAAATTAATTACCATGACTCAAATATCACGATTCGTTTCAAATCCTTCAAGTTTTTCATATTGATCCTGAAGGTC
The DNA here is from genome assembly GCA_930272665.1 of Mariannaea elegans. Classification (NCBI taxonomy): domain Eukaryota; kingdom Fungi; phylum Ascomycota; class Sordariomycetes; order Hypocreales; family Nectriaceae; genus Mariannaea; species Mariannaea elegans. Next base: position 213 of record CAKNEU010000068.1, read on the forward strand.
AGTTTCCATTTCATGTCGTATCCTGTTTCCATCCACAGCCACTTTGCCGTTATTCCCAATCCGATACCCAAGTAGAACTACTATAAATCTCAATCATTCATATCCAATTCCAATTCCAATTCCAAGCTTCAACACCCATAAGATACAATAAAATTTAGAACAAAGTCTCAACAATCGTCTCCAAATCCTCCTTGATCTCTCCAACCTGATCTTCCAACCACGTCTCCGCCTTGTCAACAAGCATCTCCCATGCCTCCTTGTCCGACTTGAGCTTCTTCTTGAAGAACATGACCGCACACGCAGTAGCTAGGATGGTATCCTTATCTGCATGGTTCTTCACTGGGTCAGGCAGCCTAAGGTTGGATACAGCTTCAGGAGTGATGCCCAATACTGTTTGAAGAGTTATGTCCCATGACCAACTTCCGACAAAGGTCTGCAGGGCGGTGAGCGCTTGAAGAGGGTTAATAGTATCAGCGCTAGAAGCAAAAGCACTATGGGGTGTGCTCCGGCGGCCCCTTGAGCCCCGTTTCTTTTTCTTTTTCTCGAAGTCCACAGCTCCCCCCTCATCTTCCGACTCGTCATTAGGAGGGGAAATGCTCCTAACCGCCTGTGGCATGGATGCATAACCCTGATCCTGCTTAACCACCAGTCCTCGTGTCGACTTGCTGCCGTAACCGTAGGAAGGAGGAGCACCGAACGACGCGGCAGGACCACCGAACAGGCTGGAGTTGTTGGAGCTCCCAAAACCGGAGGAGGCTCCGAATGGTGAAGGAGCAGGGGCTGCGGGAGCAGCACCAAATAGGCCACCAGAGGGCTGAGGTGAAGTGCTCTGGAGGGCAGCCCCGAAGGCTCCCTCGTAAGAAGAGGGGGGCACAGGGGGAGAGGAACCAAACAATCCAGAACCTGGAGCCGATGGTGGAGGAGGAGGAGGAGGAGGAACAGAATTATTACCAAAAAGCGATCCACCTGAAGAGGGAGGTGCAGGGACAGGGGAACCAAACAATCCAGAACCAGGAGCCGGTGGAGGCGGAGGGGGAGGGGCAGCAGCGGAAGCAAAATGTCCAGAACGAAGAGCAGAAGAACTTCCAAAGAGTGATCCACTGGAAGAATTCGACGAAAAGCTCTTGAATCCTGATCCGACAGAACCAAACAGGCCTCCGACGGCATTGGCAATCTTGTACATAGGCCTGGGAGCGCGAGCCCGGGTGACAAACATGCCCTGGGATCCAAGATTAATATTGCGCGCTGCAGACATGTGGGAGAGAGCCCCGACTTCTCTGCAAGATTCCTCTTGGAGTTGGATAACTCCAAAGTCATGAATTTCTTTCTCCTTTATCTCCTTGCTCCCATCCGTTGACTCTTCAACAGCGACAAAGGAGCACCATCTACCGCCGACCTGAAACTCGACGCCAAGTCTGACAGCTTCTTGCTCGACCATGTCAGAGAATTGGCCCTCATGCTTATCTCTTAGAAGTTTTCCTTCGGTATCCTTGGCAAAAGAGAGCCAGCCGCGGCCTTCCTCAAGCTCCTTGACTTCCTTGCGAGCTGCGAGTTGATGAATCGTCGTTGACCTTTCAACAAGGTTGACGATAGGGATTTCGAGGACCAGAGGGCCATGCTTGGAAGTGCCCTTCAGCAGAACAGACTTGGGTTTCTTATCCGGTGCCGAATCAGAAAGCAGAACGTAGACCGTAGTGCGATTGAAGGGATACAGAGGCGGGATCTCAGAGGGAGTTTGGAGGTAGCGGGGAATGGCGACTTTCGGGAGGTGATCGTACTTGGCATCGAGGGCAGCGGGAGCATCAGGCATTTCTTCGTCACCATCACTGTCGGCCTTTTGATCAAAAAGAGAGATGGGTTGCTTCTCTTCCTCCTTCTTTTCCTCTTCGTCTTCGACGAGGGTCTTGATGCTGAGAGAGTCGAGCACTTTCTCGACAATCTCAAAATCGTCCTCCTCAGACTCTTTAGTATCCGCCTTTTCATACTTAATTTCAAGGCTGTAATCGGTAATGTGAGGAAACAAAGCACCCTTGAGCATACGAACCACCTTCTTATCCATCTTCTCATCGTTGCCCACCGACTGCGCAAACCCATTTCCGGCACGAGCGACACCTTCAATCAAGGCGGTGCTCGCGCCAGACCCGACACCAAGACTGAAGATGCGCACGGCACCCTTACTCTCAGCAACCTTTTCGTTTATGAGCTGGAAGAGTTGCTCTTGGTTCCAGATTTCCCCGTCGGTGAGGAGGAAGACTTCAAGATTTAGGTCCTTATATCGCTTCTTAAAGGCCTCCTTCAAGGGCTCGTACATCTGGGTACCACCATAGTCGGCCGCAAAACCATTGACGTGGCCGACAGCTTCATCGAGTGAGTCTTGGCTGTAAGTCTTAGACTTGGACCAGAGGAAACTAAAGCGGGATCCAAAACTGCAAATGTTGAACTTGACGCCGAGGGGCAGCGACTTGAGGAAAATGTTGAGGGCGGCAACGAGATCAGGAATATTGTTCGTCATACTGCCACTCCGATCGCAAATGAAGACGATCTCGGGCTTTTCTGTCGGGAGCTTGAATTTGGGCACAAGAGTGGCCATGAGGGCGCGTTGGTTGGGGATAGTGGGGTGTGTCTCGACAAAAGCAGCAGGCTCGCCCATCTTGGTGGCGACAACCTGGACGATGAAGTCCTTGTCCAGATTTGCAGATCTTTGGGACAAAGTAGCGGAGGCCTTTCGCAGCGAAGGCTCTTCTGATGCGGAGGCGGTTGATGTTGTGCCGATGCTGACGGAGATGGGATGTGAAGGCGATTGGATGGACTTAATGGCCGAGCCATTGGGCATTTCGGCGTCGACGGTGATGGAAATACCCTCCTCTTGGAACCAGTTTCCTTTTGATTCTAAGCTCTCCGCTTCGCCGTAGCGCGGGACAATGTGAGTCGGGATAGTGAAGCGAACGCCATCAACCTCGGCGTCGTGCTTCAGCTCGCCAAGGTAGGTGATTTCAACCTTGACTTTTTCGCCAGCGGGCACATTTCCAATAGTCGTCGTGAATACATCCGATGCTTCAAGAGACTGCTCAAGCAACCCGGCTACCTCCCCCCGAGCCTTCGCTTCGGTATACTCATGCTTCGCCTTTTGTCGCTCCTTAACCACACCCTTGATCACGCGGCCCGCGACCGTGCATGTAAACGCAACTACCGAAACGCCATCGTAGAGCGGGAAAACGTAACTAATTTCGTCGAGAGCCTTGTCCTTGTAAGGGTTGACGAAGAGTTGAGTGAGGGTTGTGCGGGAGGTCGTGTCGAGAATTGTTGTGTGGGCGTTGACTTTGAGTTGAGGGAGATAGCGGCGGGAAACATCGATGTACACGTAGCAGCCGCAATACGGGAGACGGCTATAGGGCATCATAATGAGTGATCAGGTGATTTCAGAAAATGAGAGTGGTGTGATGATTGGAGGTCGTGAAACGAAAGTGGTGTAGTATATGTATCAAGATGTATCTCTGCAGCAGATTGATACCGTCACAGAACGTGGTGGAGGCAAAGTTGTAGAAAACAATCCGAGTATTGATTCAAAGCTGGTTGATGATGATTGTGTGTAATGATAAAATGAAGATAATGACCGATTCCACGACAGAGGACGGCGTTAATATATGTCGTCGTTGCCAAGGCCGCCTGTCCTCGATACACGAGCAGAAGGGGCTTGCGCTGGTACGGCTGAGTGTGGCGCAGGCGCAGTCTGGTTTTTAAGATGAGAGGGAGGTCTTAGCAAATCGACGGCCAAGTTGGGCAGTTTTGAAGGCTGATCAGAATTGATGTGTGTGATTTTGATGGAAGAGGGACAAGCACAACTGGTTCAGCCAGAAATGCGGTCTTCTTTATGCGTTTCCTTGGCGTTGGTGAGTGATGATGGCCATCGGGCTCAATTGCTGCCTATAGTACAGATGTGCCTCAAACACATCTCAAAATGGATGCCTGCTTAGGCATCATGACAGTTTTCCGCGCGTTGATTGGCCCGTAATACCCAAGCGTCGAAGATCGCTTCTCCAGGTATCGAGTTTCTTTTGTCTAATACGCGTCCAAGAGTCATCCGGCACCAAGACTCCCTCATCAATCTATTGTCTTGTGCTCAAGCCACAGGTCTCACCAAGAGGCAAATGCCCATTAAGTGCCCCGCCGTTGCGCATGTCCAGTTCCTGAATGGTCAGACGGGTTCGAGCTGGAGTCTGCCTTGCCCCGCTGCTTTGTCATTCCTGTTGACTAAGTTGACGCTTAGCTAATTAAGCTCAACGAACAGCCACGATTCAGCCGATAAGGCATCTAAAATAGCCCTTAAGTGAGGTCAAGCTGTTCAGACTATAGCTTTTTTCCCTTTTTCACTAAGCCAGATCTCTTCTCGGTGAGCCAGGCTGCCTCTTCTTTTTTTCTTCCCCTTTTTCAAGTGTCCAGGCTTGTTTAGCTGGCTTTGGCTCCAAAATCGGGAGAGAACTGCGCGACTGAACCAACTTGAATACTCGGCTCATATCCACTCATTAACTGTCTCGTCCACTCCTCGGTCCTTCAAGGGGAGAAAAAGAAGGGAAGATGCGTTAACATGAATATACGCAAACACTCGTAAATTCGCACAGCTCTGCCTACATCTTTTATCTGTATTCATGGGAAATAACGCGGCTTTACCCGCATCCTCACGCCCCATCTCCGTTGACTTCACATCAACCTCATCCTACAATGCAACTCTGCAAGTCATCCCATTCAGTACCCATGCTCCCATTTTGCCCATCCACTATGTAAAGTTATCGATTATCGATAAATCGATAAGCAAACTATCAGCGGTGTATCGTACATATCATGCGTCTGCCTCATATCAGCCACAATTTCAACCCGAAGCATGGTCATCCATTTTCGTATTTCACGTGAATATCATACGAGCCCACCTCGAGCTATTATTAGTTTGTTTTCCTCAAGTTTCATTAATCTTGCCGGTCTTGGTTCGTGCTACAGTATCAAGCCTGGCTGACTTGAAACATGGAAAAGTCTAGCTAACCATTACTCCGGCCTAGTGACGTCCTGTTACTTTTGGAATTCAAGCCGCAGTGTTAGTGTCTATCGCCACTTAAGATCGATATTTACAACTTGTAACTAGATTCTTATAGTGACGGTCACATGTTCCCCTACTCCTTGGAACCTCCCTCATGTACATCACTTACACGACGAGCTATCACATTAGACCGAAGAACGTATTATAAACTGCTAGATCGTCAGTGTAAGACATGCAAACTTTGGAATCAGCTTTGGTTGCCTCCGTATCCATCCAAACTTTCAATATCCCGAATACGTTCATTTCCATGCCCATCCACATCCCAACATACATACCGCCCTCGACACGACCCATCCCTTCATCATCTCACCCATCGCATCGTCTTCGCATTCATGCCCCTTCCCAACCCCCTTCTCCCATTCGTATCCATCTCAAACTAAACCACACCACGCTCATGATCCTCAACCTCAAAAGCATCCCACTCTTCATCAAACTCCCCCTTCCCTTGACTCACACCCACTCCGTCCGCCCGCCAATCCGCCGAGATATCGCACCATAAGTCACCCTCATCCCCGGCCTCCCGAGTCCCACGCGCCTCCCCGGTCCGGGGCCACCGCCCCATGGTGGTCTGACGTCAACCGGCGGTGGCCCCTCCATCACGCCAGGTTGCTGTGGCTGACATACGGTCTTGTATGTTTCGCTATAGTGCTGGAGTACGCTATAGCGGGCTTGAGCTTGTAGGGAGGCTGGCGTCCGATGTCATTCTCGAAGCTTGTGATGGTGGCTGTCGTCGAGATCGCGGCTCTTGGCCGGCTGACGACAATACCATTCGGAATGCTAGGTCGTCATGAAATTGTAGTCAACTCTAACGTTTCCATGATGCCGCTAAGCTTCAAAACTTTCAAACATTGCAAAGTTGAATCTTGTTTTCAAAATCAGAATGTAGGCCCGTCTACAGATCACATAGTTGTAAGCCAGGAATTAGGAATCGAAATATTAAAAGTGTATTGGAGATTGATATGTTTGCTATTCAAAACAGATAACCACCCAGATTTTAGTCCAAAGCCCGTAGGCAGGATGCTTTCCAAAAGAAAAATACTTTGCGCCATTGTAAACTTGTGAATACCAGATTCTGTTTCAGTTCCTCTTTGACGCCAGAAACTCCAGGATATCATAAATCATAACACGGGAGCATGCCATGCTTCGGAATGAGCCATTTAGGCCCAGACACCAGCTGGTGGCGCTTGATCTCGGCTCATCACCAGCATCTCAAATCCCTCAACACGATTCCTGAGCTGGTTGTTTTCTCGAGCGAGGCTCTTGTTCTTCTTCTCGAGGTGCGCAATGTACTCGGTGGCCTTGCTAAGAATGGTGGCCTTGTTGAGCTTGTGAGCGGGAGCAAGTCCGCCAAGATCCTCTTCGCAGAGCTCATCCTCAACACCATCGCCCTGCTGCTCTAATCGGTGAACCATGACGCGAAGGGCGGGAACAGAGTCGCGGAGGGCGGCAATCTTGTCATTGAGGTTTGTTCGGTAACGCTTCTCAATCATGTTGTGGGCGGTCTTCTTAGGAGGGGAGCAGTGGCGGCGCGAAGCAGGAGGGGGAGAGGGAGAAGACGAGGCACTACCGGAACCGGAGGACTTGCGCTTACGCGAAGGATATCGGTTTCGCGTGTCCTTGACGGCATTGGGACCAGTAGGCATAGGGTTGGCGGTCGCGTCACCCATCATGCTTTGCATATGAGATTGAGGAGAGATGGAAGACATGGGAGTCTGAAAGAGAGGCTGAGTGTCAATATCGTTTAGACCGACTCTGCCAAAGGGGACTGCGTCTGAGATGGCGCCAGAGAGGTCGTTGGGGTTGATGGCAGGGCTAAGCTCCATGTTGTTGCGCGAGGGGATCGTGGATAAATTAATGCCTTCAAAGGGCTCCTGCTTGGGAAGAGCGTCAAGATCAGGAGATAGAGTGGCTTTGTCGTCCCAGCTGACCCACTCGTTGGCAACGGGAAGTTGGTAGGGGTTGGCGAAGACTGGCGAAAGAGGAGAGTCGGGAGAATGAGACGAGTCTCCGCTAAAGTCTGCGGGGTCGTACAGTGACGAGGGAACACCCAGGTTCTGTAAGGGGGTGTTAGGCTTTGGCTGACTTAGGAGGTATGAAGTGATGCAGTGTGTTATCAGGTGTGGCTGAGGTGGATATGATTGGCAGTGCGTGTAAGAGGATTGATTGTATAGCTGGATAGAGATAGGATAGATGAAGTGGGTTGGCGTGATATTTAGAATATCAGATAGGTCTTTTTGAGACTTTGTGAAGGGCTAGACGAGGAAGAGTGAGGTGAGGTGAGGGGGAGGAGGGGACATATGTGTGCCATAAAAACGAGGCCCCAGGATGCAGGGGGGTTAACCAGGCGCATAAGAGCCCAGCATGGGTTATGGGATCGGTGATGAGATGAACAATGAATGCATGTGAATGGACGGAGAGGCAAAAGGCATATTGGAAGGGGTATCAGGCTTCGAAGAGAATAGAATAGTGACAAGGCATACCTGTTTCTGTTGCTGGGTATGGTCAAAATAGTCGAATGATACCTCGGCCATTGTGTCAAGATTGAAGCTGATGGTAGACTGATGTGTGGTGCCGGTTGAAGCTCAGATAGTTATGTCTGGAGGCGGAGGAGGTGGCTTCTCGATCTCGATGCCAAGGGGGGGTGGATGTAGAGTGCGGAAGTGTGCGCTTCAAGGTGAGGAAAGTGGGAGAAGAGAGGGGGAAGGGGGTGTGGGGGAATCTTGTCTATGCGGTGGGGGGGTGTACGATGGCTGAGCAGTCTCGGGTCGGCGGAATCCCAAAAGATTAGAAAGGAGGATTGATGATGATGCCGGTGGTGATGATAATATGAGTCGATGAGACGATTGAAATGATGTTGAAAGCTTCTATTGTTGTTCTTGTCCTAGAAAATGTGGTAGAAGCCGTGTCGAAAAAGGAGTCAAAGACGTTGGATATCAGACGGTCGGTGGTGCGTGGCAGACGATGGTGGGGAGAGTCTCGAGTGATGTATTCAATCAGTGCATGGCCACCAACGGGAGGGATGGGCAGACACTTGGATGGTGAGACGGGGCGAGCGATATATAGCTTGGCCCAACAGTACGGCGAGGGCAACCAGGGAGGTTTCTGTGTGTACCATGGCTGGAGCTGGCAAAGGTGAGAGCGAGAGCGCCCGATGAATCTGCTCCGCGTCGTATGACAGGCCGGTCGACGGGCGGGGGGTGCCGAGCTTGGCGTGGTGCCGGGGCGGTACGAGGAAACGACGATTTTGGGACGAGACGACACGACGCGGCGGCGTCTGCTGCCCGTTGCCCCTGCTGGCCCTGCAAATCTGCCCCATGCTGTCCTGTGCTTGCTGGCATATGGCCATAACGGAGCCGATGGGTGGTGGGCTTGGGCGTGGGTGGATTTGGGGGGCATGGGCCATGGGAATCTCGACATGCCATGGGCAAATTGGAGTTTCCAGGGATTCCGTGGTATGTTTTTTCCACTCTAGGGTCTGCTCGGGAGACCGGGGTTGGGACCGTGTCCCGCTGTCCGGAGTCAGGGGTGGGTTGCTTTTTAGCCCTCGTTGGACAGGGTGAAATCGTGGGATGCGAGAGACTGTGGGAGACGGGAGTACTTTGAGACGTGGGTATTTCGTGGGGAGGGATAGACACAAATGATGCCATTTGCGTGTATTGTCGTATTAAACGGTGGGCATTATTGTCCATCAAGACAATCCCATCCGTTGTCTGGATTTTTTCGGGATTTCGTTCCTCGGGGGTTCGCATTCAGTCATCTTGAATGCCTGTTTGTGGTGGCCAACGTTGCGGCATTCATGCGGCATCTTGCGGCATCTTGCTGGGTCGGCTTTGAGTTGGTTCGCAACCCGCGCACGCGGATGTACGGATCACAATCGCAAGTGGCAGCTTGTGTTAATGAAAACGGTATAGATCATGGCCGCTGCGTCGTCGTCGTGACCAGCTGTGATAATCAAAATTCGTAGAAGGGGTGGAGAGGGGCACAATTTCGTGGCAGGGATGATTCTTGCAGGCTATTGTACGTGCAGTCGGCGATTGACAGCTGCACGAAAAGGGTGCATCAGTGGCTGTATGTGCTGTGCATATCCCCCGCCTCTTGAGCCTGGAGGTGGCGGTCTGTGGCGGTTGTTGTGCACGGTATCGCCGGTGTGTGTTTCCAAGGTTGTGCAGGGGACGAGGCCGTATGAATGCCGTGATGTTGCCAAGATTAAGACATGGAAGCAATTGGAAAAAGTTGGATGATTTTTTCATTTTTTTAATCTTTATTCTGGAAATCAAAACATGTGACTTTACTATCATGGCAATTGATGTAAGAACGCAAGACATTGATATTCGACTCGTCTGCACCCTTCTCTCCAATCCTTAACTCTGTTTTACTTGCTTCCTCCCATGAATTGAATTATTGATGCATCCATTGAAACTGCGGCACCTGCCCCCCCCCCCCCCCCTGGTCGATCCTTTGCATCCCAGCACCAGCACCACGACAACTTATTGCCTACTCTGTCAATTAATTATTGTTTCTGTTTATGCCCCTTGGCCGAAAGCCTTCAATAAGCCACCTTGAACCCTGAAACCCATCACATGACGATCCAAAGCAATCCATGACCTTGATTTATTGCGAGCAGGACTCTGACTGAACGAACTCCAAGGCTGTAAACAATAACAAAGCAACAAGTCTACTTGTCCATGCCCATGACAATAATTGAATCCATCGGCTCCATCCCCTATCTACCGGCATTAAAAAACAATATACAACTTGCAGCAACGCACAGAGCACTCGAGAAGCCCACTACCCAGCATAAGGACACAAGGCGGTAACTATGTGACAACGCAGCAACTAAGAGATCCCGAAAAAACATCCCATACAACCCCATCGTCGCCATTGTCGCTCAACACCGAAGCAGAACCCGCCCATCCCCATGCCCTGACCGCTCACTTAGATCCATTGTTCCTCCCGTTTCTTTACCTTTTGGCCTTCCGTCGCGTTTTCTTTATTCTGCCCTGTTTCCGGCTCATCTTCCGCGGGTACGGATAGGTAGGGAGGGAGGGGTTCCCCCCTGCTGCTCCTCTGGACAGGGGGTTTTGATTGTCTGCACAAGCCTCGACCAAAGACGGCGCGAGACGGTTAAGAAACCGTTTGGAAATGACTTGCAGAAAGAGAAAACGGAGAAGGCGAGGAGGCAAGCGTCAAGAGAGCCAATCAGGGCTATGATGATATGGGAAAGCCGAGATGTACAATCTCTCATAGAAGCACAACACACAACGTGGTTCTTTGCTTTCAATGTCGCCAAAATCAAAGAAACTCTGTAACAATTGCAGGTGGGCGCATCCATATTCAATTATTACGGTACATGACCCAGCAGAATAACATCACACAGGTGTATTAAACCAAAATTATGGAAAAGCCTAACCCATCCAATATTACGGTGATGACAGCGTTACGTTGAAAACCCCCATTGCTCGCCCAGGGATCATCAATTCCACTCCGTAAAGATCGGGAGATACAGTACATACCGTACATCCACGATCTCGATCCCTTCATCACCGACCATGCCCCCGGCGCCGCGGGTTCGTTTAGGCGACACCAGCGCCTGTTGGTGTGGTCTTGCCCTGTGGATTTGGGCTGGAATATGCACGAATAATACCGAAAACGCTGCAGGCAGGTATCCGTTGGCGTGGAAAAGGAAAAAAAGAATAGAGATCGTGACCCATTCCCCCCCGTAAAGGTTGAACTAAGCAAGGGGTGAGCGTTCGACGACATGTGTCAAAAGTGGTCTGATTCTTCCTCAAACAGCCCATTCCATTCCACTGGCCACCTCGCAAACGCGTGAGCGGAGAGGGCCGGGACGGACGGGCCACCAGGACGGTTCCCGCGAGAATTAATCGCGACGCACAACTCGTTAACTCGAGAGGTAACTCACCGCTCAATTGTTCGGAGGAGATACACCAGCCATTATCTCGAGAAATTATCGTCCACCGTCCCGGTGTCTCGTCGTTCTTAACGGCCCCGTCCTCGGGCCATGTGATGTCGGGAGGAATATGGGACGGTTTTTCGCCCTCCTCTGGCTTCAGCCTCTTCCACTAAGTTAGGAGCACCTTGCGGTCATCGCCTGGCGCACCCCCTAGTCCCATAGACGGGCTCTCTAAAACTTCCGAAAAGGTGGGAAAGCCGGGGGAGGGAGCGGTGACGGTGACACTTACAGTATGGTCCATTCCGGCTATCTACTCCCAACACAGAAGAGTTTGGAACGAGCGGAAACAAAATAGAAAAATTCCCGAAGATAGAAAAAGGTTCCATGGACACCTTTCCCAAGCCCTTTCCCGCACTATACGTTACGCTACTGTAGCGTGTACTGTGTCATTGAGCTAATTAGCATGCCCTTACGGAGTACCTGTGATGCCGACGCGGGCGTTCTTCCCCCTCCGTTACCCGCCGGCTGGCCGTCTCATAAGCGCGTGGCCATGTGCCCATCGCACACCGGAATTGGGCGACCATGGGCCGTCCAACGTGCCATGTAGTCTTCCGCATCTTATTCTTGACGGTGATGATCCATGGTTTCCATAGTTGTGGTGTTGTTGAGACGAGTTCCGATCAATCTAGAATCCCGAGTACGATAACCATGATTCATGATTCATGATTCATGAAGAGAGAGGATGGCAGGTGACCCCTCCCCCTCCAGCTCTCATCATGATTCCTAAGCTGGGTATCACCATCACCATCCTTTCTCACCTAGACGTAATATTTTGGCGTTTCAGCTGCTCATGGCTGGCTTGTTTAGCCTTGGATCCTTGCTTCCAGCGTATCCGGCGGCCTGGATTTCCACGGAGATATCACTCTCGCCAAATGAGCATCATCCTCCAAGTGAACAATTGCAAGAACACAATTCCCTTGGCTCATCAACACCAAAAAAAATCTGCACACAAATAGAATTAACCTCACAAAGACGTACACAAAAGTCCTCCATTTCTACGGATAGTGACACAGTTCTCCATCCGTCGTCCAGTAGCCATGAATGGCCCCCCCCGGTCGATCGGCGATCTCATCGCCTCTCACTCTAGCAATTGTTCCGCTAATAAAAAGAGGAAAAGGGCTGTTTCAATTCCGCGTTGGCCCAAGCTGAGCAATGAATCCACATGCCGTCAGGGCAGCCATGTGCGTTTGGTAACGGCCCTGCAGCGGGCCGTGTCGGTTATCCATTCCCACTGCCACGTCTCCGTTATCTGTCTCAATTTCCTTGCTTTTTTTTTTTTTTTCAGCCGTTGAAGAGGAGGGGTGGTAGTCGGTGGTTTTTCTTTTCTTTTTTTGTTTCTGTTTTCTTTTCTCAATTATTCTCTCCCCCTCGATCACCCATCTTAGCCCATTCATATTGCTTTTTCGCTTCTTCGGCTGTTGAAAATAGGAATTCACGGCAGTCAATCCCAATATCCACAAATCCATCCATCCAGGTATCCCCATCAGGGGGACACTTCCGGAAACACATATTTCTGTCTCCTTTTGTCTTGGATTTCTGAGCTTCGTAGTCAGCCTGTAACGCTGCTCCACTTCCATTTTTCATCTATTAATCATTAATGATTCATATGCCTCTTTCGTGAATGTGGAGTTTTCTCTATCTCAACCAAGGCCCAACCAACCAACATAGAGTTGCCGCTGTTGCTCGTGCTTTCGCTGCGTAGACCCTCTCCGAAAGCACAGACTGCCCATCATGGCTTCAACTATTGCCGTGTGGATATTATCTTCGTTCGATAAATCGTTCCTTTTTCTTCCTCAGCCCTCTTGACGACGGCCATGTCCGATCGGTACGAACCACGCCAATCTCAAACAACCTTCCCGTACTCCGCAGAAGCGAACGAGATGAAATGAGAGAGACCCTTGTCCGCTAAAGTCGTAAATAGCGTCCTCGCTTCGCTTCCGCCCGTCAATCGTCGTCATAATCGTCACTCGTATGGACTGTATTGTACATAGTAAACAAATAGCGGCATTATAGTCTATAGTAACTGGTACGTGCGACATTGATCGAACGAGCGCGCTCCTCAGATGGCGCTCTTCTTTTCATCCCATTGTCGTGCGAAATTACTGCCCTAGCCCCTGCTCTCGCCAGTCCACCCAATCCTCACTACAGTACAGATTAAGTCAGGGCTGGCTTGTCTTGTCAAAATTTAGGGTCCCTGTTTCTCGCTCTCTCGACTCCACTACCGCTTCTTCTTCTCTTCTTCTCCTTACCTTCTCCTTCTTCCTAACTAACTAGTAGCCCTGCCTCATCGTGACCTCCTCGCCAGCCCGCAGTGCATCATTTTGCACGCCCCTCATCTTGTCTCCATCGAGATTTCATCTTGGGTCCGCTGGGCGAATTATTGCGGCCGACTCCCAAGCAACAGCATGAACTAAAATCCGTAACTGGCTATTCGTACTCCGTAGTAAACAAAAACAAAAGGACAGATCATTCATGACGATCTCCTCATTAGCCATAACAGTGAATCCTTCCACAGGCCTCCCATCTCATTTTCCTCTGCATCGTCCTCCCTGCCTCTAATACATAATGTTACCGATCATAAACAGTGGACTGTCCCGTTGCCCACAACCCGTCGATACGCATCCCGCCGCCCACTCAAGCCCTTGCTCATGTAAGGCAGCTGTACTTTGCTTTAGCGAGTATGCGAGTGCTCGGCGTCATACCAGTATCAGCAAGGAATAAATATGATGCCTCAGAACTGACTTCTCACAAAGCAAAAAATTCCGTGGTCCGTAAGTTAACTGGGGGCGGCCCGGGACCCGTATTTCTTCATTTGTCTTCACGGACCGACGTGATACTCCCCGTTCTTCTCTTTGAGTCACTTGAGGAATCCAAGGTCGACTTGGCATCCTATCCTAGACACGGCTGGCCAAGATCTGACAGGCATGTCGTTCATTGGATCCCGTCCGGTCAGCATGGGGAAAATGGCATCTGAAGCTGTGCCTCACACTGGCGTAATGCACGTGTACTGGTCCTATTAGCCTCATGTTCGCGCTTGTCTTACTCTCCTTGCCTATCTGGGCCTTGGTCGTAGGTGAGTTGGTCTCGACCATTTTTGCTCTTGCAGCTGCAGATGATCATCTAAAATCCTTCCTATTCCGTTTGCATAGTCTTGTTCCCCGAGCCGGCCGATGCTAAATCCATTGGCGTTCAAGCTCTCCGCAGCTGAAGCTGGAAAGCAGCTCGCGCTAGTTTCCATCCATCCGGGATCATCAAAACGCTACCAAGTTGTCTCGGGTCCAAACCAAAGGCAGTAATACTTACTTTCGGGTTCCCACAAAGTAACTACGGTACTCGACTACCGGTACCTACCAACGGCTAGCACATGACATAAAACGGTCCGACAGATAAACTATCCCTTTACAAAATCTAAAAACCCCCTTGCATTTTTACTTTGTAATTTTTGGCCATGCGCGCGGAGTGTTATCGCGGATGACACGGATGAAATGGAAAATACACCGAGAGACTCGGAGCAAAAAACCAACCCGAAGCTTCAGGGGAGAAGACTCGAGCCGGAGCCGCAGGACTTGTGGATCTCGCATTGCTACTTCAAACTTGAATTCATGATACGTATAGTTATCGCTTTGTTTTCTTGGTTCTATATGCTCGTGGCGGCATTCCCGGGTCATTCTAATTCGCGAGTTTGGTGATTCATTACTTTATTGAGGCCGTAGCCCTCGCATGTAACTGCGTTACTCATGGTGTTCGCAGCCATCTAGTTTGAAGTAAAAGTGTGTCAGCGCATAAGTTGCATTGACAACAAGAAAACTATCATTACCCAGGCTAAATTGGACTGTAAGCGGTGTAATAGCACGTAATACCAATGAAACCAGGCAGACCTTGGATTGTGATTCATTGTTTATCAAGCGTAAGAACATTTACAACCTAGAATAGCATAGGGTAGCCCCCCGTCCCCCCGAGCTGTTCAGCAACACAATACCTCTTGTTCATCAAGAACAATGGTTCAGTATTCAGGTGTAAGTTTGGTTATGAACCTGTATCAAGTGAATAATATAATAATGGACATCTTCAAGGTCTATAAAATGGATACAAGACCTTGTTCTCAACCTCCTTTCACCTCGGATCCCAACCCTCACATCTCAGCCCTGGAACAACAAACTCATCACCACGACCAATACCTTAAAACTTGTACATCGTGCCAACGTCAGCCGTCTCTCATCTTAGCAATTGGGCAATAGTCTACATCCACATCGCTATTCGGACTCATACCATGCCCAGCGCTAGTAACAGTCGCTCTCTTGCCGAGGAGCATCTTATGAAGCTCCAGAACCAACTTGATGCTCTTCATCTGAAGGCAGGGGACCCAGAAGGCCGGAAGAACATGGGCCAGGGCCTGACCAGCTCTAGTGTCCAAGGTTCCCGCATTTTCAAGTGGCTCCATGACATTCCAAATGGAGTTGCGCAACCTAATGGCTTACCGATCATCGATACTAAAGACAAAGATGAGTTTCCTGAACTAACGTCCACTTTCAAGAACAAGACAAGGAAGGCCGTCAAAGCAGGGTCTGAGTCCCGAACCTTGGCTGAGGAGAAGACTCATCAGGAGAAGATCAGCAACTGCATGACCCATGGCCCCGGGAAGACTACCGCTACTGGCCAGGGTATTTTCTGGTCTCAGGTAGCTAAGAAGACTTACAAGGTTGACAGCGCTAACAAGGCTGGAACATTCCCAAAGATGGATACAGCTGAGCCCGAAATGACAACTATTGATGGCTTTCCCATTCGGTGTAGCCAGCGACAACGCAAGGGCAAGGGCAAGGGTAAGGGTAAGGGCGGCAAAGGCAATGCCCAGCTATCTAGCTGAGCACCTGTTACAACAACGAACGAAAGCGCCGGGTAAGTCTGAAGCATGGGAGACAACCGCGGCCTCACGACACATCGAAAAGGTACATGATGAAGGAACATCGCAAATAGCATCAAGAAGCCACATTGCGAAACGAGGTAGTTGTTAAGATGCTGGGTAATTTAATCTATACTGAAGAAACCTCATTTGTTTATAATGTGAATGCTTTTGCTCTGAGGCGTTGAATTGAGGTTGCTCTAGCAGACTTCTTGGCAAGATAGGCATCTGAAAACCTATGTAAGCACCATCCTTTGCCATGACTCCTTAAACCATCTAACTACATGAAGTTTCTAGTATGTGATTTCGTCCCCTGTGATATGACTGGTTTCTTCATTTAACCCCCCCCTCCCCTTGCTAATCATCTCGGCATATTTCCTAAATCATGCTGATTGTGGTCATTTGCTCCCCTACGAGGTCTTTCTCCAGCTAGTAGCGCTCTGCCATTCCTCGCTTACGCGCCGGCTCGTGCCCCTAGCAGAGCCAGAGCCCTCGGCGGAATGGCCCCCCAGCTCGAAGCTCACGTCTGAGCTACGGCTGCTTTGGGGTGTGAAGGGGCCGGCAGGATTGCTGGATTCGCGCCCGTCTGACGTTGTTGAGACACTGCGTGCCGGGTCTTTCTATTCCGCGGTACGTTCCGTGCTGCCGCGCCAAAGCCCGTAATAGCCATCACAGTTCTTCCACAGCTTGATGGTGCCATCTTCAGAGCCCGTCGCATAGAGCTTTCCATCAGGAGAAAAAGCAATAGACCAGATGGGACCGTGGTGACCCTTGTGGGTATCAATTTCCGTTTCATCATCGAATCGAATGACCTTGGCCCAAGTGCCAGGCTCCTCTCCAACTACCAACTTGCGGCCCTTGACATCAAGAGAGACACTAGCGATAGTGTAGGGTAAAGTGATGCGCTTCAGCTCATCCATAGCTTGGGGACCGCCCCAGAAGTAAACAGTCTTTCCAGCAGCCACAGCAAGGACGGGTTTGCCTCCACCAATATCGTCGGGAGAGGCATACTCAGGGGCCAGCGAAACCATTTCACATGACTTGATGTCTCCATCTAGGACTTCGTGGCGGATGCATGCACGACTTGGCAGGTCAAGCCAGCGGATTGTCTTGTCGGAGGCGGTGACGACGATGTTAGGGTCTTGTGTCCAGCAGATGAATTTGATGGAGCCAGTATGAACGCCCTCGCCAATCTCGAACCCAGCAGAGGCAGGGATGGTAGCAGGGGCCCCAGGGTTAGCTGAGGCGGCGAGCTCAGTCAGATCGAAAACACGGAGTTTCTTTTCCATACCACCGGTAGCGACTAGGTCAGAGTTGTCAGGAGGGTATGCGACGGCGCGAACGATGTGATCATGCTGGAGGGTGTACAACAGCTCGCCTGTATGGGTATCCCAGATTTTGCTGGTCGGTAATGTCAGTATAATATGCCTACTGCCACAAAAATGGCAGCCCACTTACGCAGTGAAGTCAGCCGAGGCAGTGGCAGCGTTGGAGACATCTGGACTGAGTCTGGCCTGCCAGACGGCTCCCTTGTGGCCGATGAAGGTCCCGATCCTATTGGCTGGTTAGGTGGAGGACATGGTGAAAGCTAAGAAACATACCAGTCTCCAGTGATTCCGTCGCGAAGCATGGGATTACCATCTGATACTCGGTCAGCACGCAGCATGCGACAAAGTGACACACGGCGAACCTTTGCAAGCCGAGATCATGTAGTAGACATCATCCTTTTCCAGAGTAGAGAAGGAGATGTGAGGAACGGGTCGAGAGTGGCCGTGACAAGTCAGAGGGACATATTGGCGAGACTCAGAGGCCATTGCGACTGAAGCGGTCAAGTAATGGGTCGTAGAGGATCGCGAATATGTTGGTGTCTGGATATCTTAGAGGCGGTGTCGAGGGTGGAGGGAGGCGCAAGGTGAGTCAGGTAGCAATACAACGTAGTGAGGCCAAAGGGTGGCTGTTGGCAACGCGATAATCGCGATGAGAAGGAGCGAAAGGGTCGTAACGTCGTAAACTTCGTCAAGAGCGGTCTTTGGATCGTGACTCGTGAAGCGTTTGTCGCGTGTCGTCGCAATTGGTGGTGGGTGGAGAAGAGGGAGTGAGTGCAGAAAGCCCAAGGATGCAGGGTAGAAGTAGGTAGAGAGACGCAGAGAGCGAGGCCTTGGCGGGGTACTGTCTTTGAAAGGAGGTGCTTGCTCTGGTTATGAGCAATCACTGATTTTTTCCCCCACGAGAGAAGAAGAGAAAAGGTGAGGAAGATGGGGGGGAGGGCGTGTAGAGGAGAAAGGAGTCGGTGATGAGGGAAGGAAATTTGTCACCGTCTTTGGTCTGATCCGGTCTGGGCGGTTTATTCTTGAGATTGAGACCCAGCAACAAGGGACAGCTAACAGCAGGAGCACAAAGGCGACACAGGCAACCGGTTGCGGTCTGCACTTGCCACAAGCGATGTTTTGGCGGGGTTCATATGTGGATCACCGCAAGCAAGAGGGAAAGTGCGCGCCTGCTTCGTCAATGCGCACCGCCACAAAGCGGGGTACGGCTAGCACATGTTTAATCCGTATTTCCCTCCCACACTAGCCACAATTGTGGCGTCACCTCGATGTCGGTTCCATAACATTGTTCAGAGGTGGAGGTGGCTGGTGACATGCTGCCTGTGGCTCCGAGCTGACTGACCAACAAACGAGGGGCGGCTCGGCCCAGCTCTACGTAACTCTATCAGCTTCCATCAAAGACACCGTCTTAGTAACTGACTTGACTTTCTCCCTACTGAACAATCACGAAAAGGTCTCCCTGCCTTGGGTTCCTTCTCCTTTCAATACTTTCTCTCTACTCGTGTCTTTCCCATTCAACATCTATTACTGTGTCTCCTTCCCCCTTCGCATACTGGACTCTCACGTCTCACAACTACCTTGCCTACCGCCTGGACACCCATCATGGCCGCCGATTTCAAGCTATCGGCGCAATTGGTCGGTCATGAAGCCGACGTAAGATATCTTCCTTCACCAATACCCATTATCCTCAATCATGACATCATCTAACAGTTATAGGTCCGAGCCGTATCCTTCCCATCCCCCGACTTTGTCCTCTCCGCCTCTCGAGACTGCACTGTCCGTGTGTGGCGCCGAACAAAGCCGTCTCCCCCAGAATATGAAGGAACTCTCCTAAGCCGCGGCTCCGAATACATCAACTCTGTCTCCTTCTTCCCTCCCACCAAGGACCGTCCAGATGGACTCGTCGTCTCCGGCGGAAAGGACACTATCATCGAAATAAAGGCTCCCACCGCCGCCTCTACTGACAACGCCGAGCGCCTTCTCATAGGTCATGCGCATAACGTGTGTACCATCGACGTTGCTCATGATGGATCATACATAGTATCTGGTGGCTGGGACGGCCAAGCTCGTGTCTGGAACCCCGCCAAGTGGGAGACGGAGTTGATGTTAACCGGTCATGAAGGCATGGCTGTCTGGAACGTTGTCGCATTCGATGAGCATACTGTGATAACAGGCTGTGCTGATAAAAGCATCCGAATTTTTGATCTAAGACAATCCACCGCTGGCGAGGTCGCCCCCCGCTCCACTATCTATACTCCCGAGGTCGTTCGCGCCCTATGTCGAGTTCCTCAGGGCCATCCCAGCGGCGCTGATATTGCAAGCGCTAGTAACGATGGTACCCTTCGTCTGTGGAAACTGAACGGCCAGCAAGTCGGCGAGCTTCACGGCCATGAGAGCTTCGTCTATTGCCTAACAAGCCTTCCGTCAGGAGAGCTCGTAAGTGCTGGCGAGGATCGAACTGTCAGAATATGGAAGGGAGACCAGTGTATTCAAACCATTACCCACCCAGCCATCTCCGTTTGGGCTGTGGCCGTAAACCCCGAGACTGGCGATATCGTCTCGGGTGCCAGCGATGGTATCGCGCGTGTCTTTACGCGCCGCCCGGACGCAGTGGCGGATAAAGAGACCCTCAAGGAATTCGAGGATGCTGTGAAGGGCTCAGCAATTCCCCAGCAACAAGTCGGTACCATCAACAAAGAGAAGCTCCCGGGGCCCGAATTCTTAACTACCAAGTCTGGCACCAAGGAAGGTCAGGTCCAGATGATCAAAGAGGATAATGGCTCTGTCACCGCCCACACCTGGTCGATGAGCCAACAACAATGGATCAATGTTGGCACAGTGGTTGATGCTGTGGGCAGCACTGGCAAGAAGGTCGAATTCAATGGCGAGTCTTTTGACTACGTCTTCGATGTTGATATTGAGGACGGCAAGCCTCCTCTCAAGCTCCCTTACAACCTCTCTGAAAATCCTTACGAGCGCGCAACCAAGTTCCTCAATGACAATGAACTTCCTCTCACCTACCTTGACAGTGTTGCCAACTTCATTACGGAGAACACCAAAGGTGCGACGCTCGGTCAGACTGCGCCATCTGGAGGCCCTGACCCATACGGTACCGAGTCACGATATCGACCAGGCGAGGCGTCCCAGCCTCAGCAACCCAAGGTACTACCTCAGAAAGAGTATCTCAGCATTACTGCAGCTAAATATGAAGGCAAGTAATCTACCGCTCCTAGACATCGCATCACAACCTAACCATTATGTTTAGCCATGTTCAACAAGATCCTCGCCATCAACAAGACCATGATCTCCGCCGGCCGCAAAGACGCCGCCTTTAACCCAGACGAGGAAGTCATCTTACGCACCCTCCGTGAATCTCTTGAATCCTCAAAGCCCCTTCCACCAAGATCTCTCGACCTCGTCATCCGCCTTGTTACTTCATGGCCCTACTCAGATCGTCTACCTGGTCTTGATCTCCTCCGCTGTGTGGCAAAGTTCCCCCTAGCTGCTGACTTTACCGACGCTGTTCACGGTTCTCTTCTTGACCTGGCTGTTGCGGCGTCACTCCCCAGTGATGGAGCTGCTCCCAACGAAAACGCCACAATGATGGGCCTGCGCACGCTTGCCAACCTCTTTTCCTCCGCGAACGGTCGCGGCGTCATCTGCGCCCACGCGGAAGAAGCCATCGGTTTCCTCGAACGCGTCGCTGGTCTTTCCGGTGGTGAACCCATCGGTCCATTTAACCGTAACGTCCTCATCGCTTACACTACCGTCGGCATTAACCTCGCCGTTATTGCCCACCGTGAGCGTCTCCTATCAACTGAACTACGTCGTCGCTTGTTCGTGATTCTTGGGGCCATTCTGAGCAAAGATCAGACCGACTCCGAGGTTCTCTACCGCGCCCTCGTCGCTCTCGGCACTCTCCTCTCTGCTTCGACTGCTGAGGCTGCGAACTTGGGAGTCGCGGGATGGATCCAATCGGCTGGCCGCCGATCCTCCGAAGATCGCGTTAAGGCTGTTGCAGTCGAGTGCTCCAAACTCGCTCCTCGATGAAACTAATCTCCTTACCTCTAAGATACATCACATCTTGTGAGACATGTGCCGGAAACGATATCACCGTTCCTCCCCGTGTTTCTAAAACGGCGCTTACAAGCACCTCCCGCACATGTCGTCACATCGCCCTCGGAACAACGCTGCCGGATCGATCTCCACCTGGACTGGCAATACGGCTTTATCTCACTGTTTTTCCATTTTTAGCCCGTCTTTCTTGCATGGCCTCGGGTTAGACGGCATTCTAGAGACTACAGCGAGGACGAAAGTGATTAATGGGCGGACAAATACACAAATTAGTAAGAGAGATGGATAGATAGCCAGGCCCAATCAGACGGAGACATGCGATGATTAATTGCCGCTTTTTGAAATTTCCTCATGGCGATTACAGTGAATGCTGGCAGATGGATATCTGACGTGGCAACATGCAAAGTCATCCATGTGCGGGGACGAACCCCTTCAAGTGCATGAAATGGTAAATTCTGCACGCATCACAAAGCAGAAGCAGATTGGAAGCAAAGAGGAAGATATTTTTTATCGATGTTTATTCATGTGCTGAATCTTGTGTTCAAGAGAAACCTCTGAACACATCTTAATAAGTTCTGATGGGCCTTTCAAAGTGCCTCCAAGCAGGACCTCTGGCTAGAAATGTAAAATCTGTCGTCTGATGTGACTAAATAAAAGAAAAAGAAAGAAAGCCCCCCAACGCCGACAACAATACAGGAAGATGTCTTCTAAATTCCGAGAAGTCGGGGGAATAAAGAAAGTCCAAAACACCGAAACCCCGATCCCAAATTATCTCCAGAACGCCACATGTCATGTCAGAAATATACATATTTTCATTCGTAAGCCCTTGTTCTTTTCAGTGCCCGAATCTTCTGTCATGCCTCTATGCGAAGAGTAATATAGAGAGAGCAGTCCCCATTACGGGTAGCCAATTGGCCCAGGTCATTTGACGAGACGAGGCGCCAGAGTCGACATACGAGGTGGAACCCGAGCGCTTAGTGGTAATAGTATAAACTTGGGCGAATCCAATATCGGTTGAGTTGAAGCAGTTCGTCTCGTTGACCACGCCGAGTTTCTTGTCTCCAGGGTCGGCGAAAATAATATCGACACACTGCGTCATGTTAGTTTATCGTACTTAATATCACCGCACTGAGTGGTACGCACCGAGAAGAGAGAGGCACCATGCTGAGCCAGCTCAACAATCTGAATTGTCGCGTGGTCACCGGCCTTGACCGTGGTGTTCGCGGGAAGGGGCACCTGAGGGAGACAAACGGTTCCGGGGAATGGGTTATTCGAAGGGCCGATGATCTGGAACGTTTTGATCATAATATTGGACATATTGGCAGGACCGCCGTCGGGGCCGTCAGTGCCGAAGCCAATATTGATGTTCATAAAGGCTGTCGAATGGCCTTTGAACCAACCCGGCTGGAAGGCAATAGCACCTCCAGTCGTGGGCCAATAAGTTCGATTTTTAGTTACGGTCGTTCCACCACCTATGATATCAGGTTAATACAACGTTCTCGCAAAGAAGGGTAGCGTTGAAGGATCGCATACAAGGATACATCCATTGCATTCCGTAAGGGAAAGTGTCGTTGGTAATGAGGTTGTTTCCACGCCATCCTGGGTAGGTGATGATAGAGTGTGCGTAGGCGACGGTCACAAGGACCAGGGTAAAGAGAGCCGATGACCGCATTTTGAAGTTATGTGTTGTTGAAGTGTTGAGAGTGATTAAGTGGGACAAGTTGAACCTGAGGGTACTGCTTCAAAAAATAACTGAATGATGAATCTATGTCTACCAGAGACGATTCTTCCAAAATTTCCCTCGTGAGAACGATTGAGGCGAAGGCCAGTCCGCGATAGGCGGGGTTGGGTAGATGAGTTATCGAGGCTTGCTTGGCAGCGTACAAGGCTTCGTCTTTGGATTCCAGACAAGACAGGCCAAAAGAAAAGAGCTCTCCAAGTTTGGAAAAAAAAAGTTGAATGCAAATCCCAAGAGAGGAGACCGGACGAGCAAGGAGGCCGCATGGGAGGTGGGCAAGTCTTAAGGCTCTTGGGGGCCATATCCAGCCGCCGAGCTTCGATGCGAGCACTTGGATTCGAGTGAAGCCCCGGTGTGATTCAAATCCGGCGCGGAGCGGCCCAGTCAGCGACCGCTGAGATGCAGGTGGGACGCAGGCGGGAGTCAACCGCCCCTGTTGACAAGGATGGAGACGAGCCAATAAACATCGTGAAACGGGTGACGAACGTTACTCCTGGCGGTGTCGACAATGAGTTCTGGGCTCTGGTTGGAGAAACACAGGGCCATGTTAACATTGTTAAGCGCCGGCACTAAGCCCAAGAGGGTTGCGTCGGAGTGAGTTGGAGCATGTGTGGGGGACGAACGCGGCCAATCAAGGACATTCGGATCCAGGTGTTGAGGAGGCGGGTCGGTTCTTGGTGGCACCCTGACAGTGGTTGACGAGGGTATGGACACGCACGGCATTGAAGCCCAAGAGGTTGGGGCTCCGGGGGGTCCCTGTTTGGAGGTCAGATATCGAAGACGAGCCGGAACGCTGGTGATCAAACATCGATGGACAAGATGAAATCGACTGACTTTAGCCAAAATCAGATGAGTTTAAACGCATCAACTACCAAACCGCTCTGTGACAGTAATGTGCCGTAATCGCCGGGCGCCTAAACGGCAACCATATCCTTTGGCACCTCTTGTGATAGATTGTTCTAAAGAAAGAACAGTTGCATTTCACGGCAGGATCCGCGTGGCCAGCGAGTCGAAGTGGGACGACATCCACGCCGACTCCGTCCAAGTGCCGGACTTCAACAGGTTACTGTTCGCTGGCCATCGTCAGCGCGTCGAAGAGTGGATCTGCGGCGACACATTATGCTGTGCACCACAAGATGGCAGTGCTGTAACCAGTGCTATTGCCGTTTTATAATTGGATCGTGAAGAGAGTAAATGCTGACGGCATCGTCAACCAGAATTTCTTGCGAGGTGTCAATTGATGAATACTTTGGTGAGATGCGATTACGACGATGAGTTGCAACGACGAAGCTGAGTGAGATCCAGAAGCCATCATGGTGGAAGTCCAGGGGAGTTTGAATTATTGATACCTCAGGGTAGAATTGGTACTCCTTCTGTCTTGTGTTGTACATAATTATTGTATTCTCGAGAGGAAGGAACAGCTCCATCGTCTCCTTCACCGAACGCTGTCCGACCTGTTACCGACCTTCACCGAAAAGAGTGGGGCCGAAATTCTCAAGCTCACAAGAAACCTCATTGCGGTGGTGGTGAACACATTCCTTAATTAAGTCCTGTCGTACAGGTTACTCACCGGAGCAATTCATGTGATCAACTCATAAATACAGCCGACCCTCATCGTTCATGCTCAGTTATTATTAACCGCCGTCTAAGACAAAAGGAATGTCCCATACTGTTCACCACCTCGCTCAAACTCATCATGCCCCCTCAGGACCCCGAATCCGTTCACGATGACCGCAACAACACACCTACCAGCCCGGAAGACTCAAACCAAGACTCCGGGTGGACTCACGTAACTTCCAAATCCCGTCGCGGTCGCCGTAATAGACCCGCCAGACCCCAGGAACTCCCCATCAAGCCCCGCACCTCCGACCTCGTTCCTCCCGAAGAGTTCCTCGCTGACTATCAACGACTCCGAGAGAAATGGGTGGAGGATACTTGCTGCCGTAGACTGAGAGAGTTAGTTGCTAGGCAGAGTGGTGACCTAAAAATCTCAAAGGCTATTCATCTTGGTATCGGGTCGTTTGATCCTCACCATGGAGCCTGGGATGCCAAGCGCTCTACCTTTATCCAACTTATTGCCTTTCTCATCATGGTTGAAGAGCTAGGTATCTCCAAAATACCCCATCCTACGTGTCCTATTTTACTCATTATTCATAAAGAGAAGGCAACAACCAAGAAAATCCCCTGCATCTTCCAAGAGCCCATGTTCTCACAATCCGACAAGGACTTTCTCACCAGCCTCGGCCATCAAGTCGTCGAGCATCCTAATGCAAACACCATGGTTGACCAGGACACTCTACTCGTCGGGTTCCACCTCTACCGGGGCATCTACGCCGAGGCCCTGGAAAAGTGTCTTCCAGCCATCTTCGTTGGCACTGCCTTCAACGTTTGGGACGAGTATGTTCAGCATATACACACCAGCGATTGCATAAGTAACATGCTAATACTGACAGAATTGGAAAAACCGACTACCTTGAACAACTGGAAATGATGGACAGGGTCTACAAGAAGAGCCCCTTTCCTCAAGAGACTCACGGCTCTGCTTTTTCTGGGACTACCATGTATTTCAGGCCTGTGGCGGAAACTATTTCTGAAGCAACGAAACGGAATGCCGAGGATGGCATAGCAGTGGAAGACGGTTTATCTAATAAGCTAGAATCGACGAATCTTTCATAATGCCACATCAATTTTTTTTCACGCCGGTTCGCCCCTTTCATCCGTTGGTCTGCCATCCACCTAGCTAGCTCTCTCTACGCTCTTAGCCAACTTCTTCCTAGATGTGAGATTGAATCACTGTCAATTCATCCCGCGAGCATATAACTCCACTCTCTCTCGTGCTTATATGCAACTACTACACCGCAGACGAAAACCTCTTCTCATCCGCTCTGGTCCTAAACAGCCTACTCCATACTCAACTCTCTCTTCCTTGAATTGACTGCCTCAACTCCCCTATTCCTTCCTACCATTATTCTCTTGTCTCGTTTTGACACCGATTCACCCCCAGAACTTCTGCGAGGCTGCTTACTGCACAAGGTGTAATCGACTTGGCACATATCTTCTCCCTTCTACCGATCTTCTCTAGTTCAACTCTCTCTCACGGCACACTCTCTCACAATACCCTTTCTCACAACATTCTTCATATACAATCTTTGGCATCGCCTCCAAGTTCCTTTGAATAGCTCATCGACTTGAATTGGTCTCTAATCATTCTCGCATCATCACGCCTTAACCTCTCTTTTCGAAAATTGCATTCTTCCACTTCTACTCTTCGTCAAAGCCTCACCAAATGCCTCGTCGTCTCGATCCGTTCAAAATCACCGACATTCGCGCCCGCGATGCTGAATACCAGGCCATGTGGCAAGCCTGCTACCGCACTACCCGCAAAGTTCAGTACCAGGCCGCCAGCGTGTCTATCCGCACCTTGATGCTCCATGAGGCTCTTACGAACCTCATAGACAAACGGTAATTTTCTTCCTCCCAACCAAGGGGTTTCGGGGTTTTTTTAATTGCTAATGTTTGATATTGGTGAAAATAGGCGTCGTCAAGGCAAGCAGATGTGCGGCACAAGCATCGATCTCATGGTCGACCGTCATCTCCGCCGAGAGGCTGAGGAAGTTAGAGAGGTGTCCTCTCCTCCTCCTCCTCCGCGACAGCAAGTTATCACCGCAGGTCCTATGGACGCTCTCAACTTTCTCAACCATGGCTCTTCTGCTGGCCTAATGCTCGCATCTCCCGTGGCCCCAATTGCATCTATGGCTCGTCCTGACGTTGCCCCTGCTGTCAAGACAGAACCTGGGTCGTACCGAGCAAACATAGCCCAGGAGAACTTATACCCCCCAGTCCTTGAGGACACGAAGCACAATAGTACCCTCTTCAACGAGTTAACTATTTATCAAGCTGAGTGCTCCCAGCTTGCTCGTCAAGTCCACACTCTTGAGAAGGAGGTGGACAACATGAAAGGCATGATTTCGATTCTTTGGAATTATCTTCATCCCGGAATGATGATGGCTCCACAGACTCCTAGTGTCGGTACGGGTGAAGAGCATCATGCTGTGATGGACTAGGCGGAACTCTGAGCAGATGCCTAAGCAGAGGCGTCTAGACGGAGGGAATAATCCTGTGAAGCAGTATCTAGACGGGGAAAAGATTGCTGAGTAGCTAGTCGAGTCGCCCAACTCCTCTAGAACAGGACCACAGATGAGAGAACATTTAGAGATTGCACTCATTGCGTTCCATCACTGATCAGTTATCAACCGGTCACGGTTAATTCAGAAGCATTTATTTTGCACCGTCAATATTAACTCGCATTTCTTGCCAGCAAGCCTTGAGACTATATACCATGTGTAGAAGAAATTTTAATAAACCTCACTCCTCATTCTCGAGGATTGTTGCCAAAAATATACCCCTCGTCCGACGTCCTCCAAATGAAGATTACAAAAAAGCCCTACAACGATTATGATCATTACCTTTCACTCCCTAACTCCCATGGCCAAACTGGGGCCACCCAACGGGGAACCCGAGTACACACTGGTTGTATCCAACGTAGTAGACTCGACCTATTGTCGAACGCTCCACGTAAAAGCAGGTGAGCCAGTAAACTTGGGCAGAAACAAAGTGCTAGGATGCTCCAAGACTGACTCTGAACCGGATGACACATGCCCAAAGACCAAAACGCGCAAAGCCAAATCTAGCCAGAGCACCATGTCACTAATACCTAGCGAATTGATGCCAACAAGGCGGGAGGCTAACGTTCAGAAAGCTTCAAATCCTCCACGATGCGCCCAATAACAAACTTAATCTTTAGTCCACAGTCTTCCCGTCGCAATCGGGAATCTTGACGCCGTCCTTGAGGACGCGGTCCACTGTCAACAGACCCCACTTGTCCTCCCACGCCTTGCCCTTCGTATTGTACACGACTTTCCAAGGCTCGTCGAAAGCCTCGAACCAGAAATAATTGGTTCCGTTCTTGAGAGCTGCGCAAACCCAGTCCGCCATGAATGTGTTCAGCTCGTCAACGCCGGCAACAGAACCCTCGGTACAGGTTGTCGCACCAGTACCACAGTCTGTGCCACCCCCGGTTGGCCAGCCAGTCTCTGAAATAATGTTCTTCTGCTTGTCCGACTTCCAGAAAGGCTCGTTGTGGTCTTCCCAGAAGGCGTACGTCCACTCAGCCGCCTTTTTTGCTGTCACACCGGCAAAGAAAGGATGAATGTTGGCCATGATATAGTCACTGTCCTCAGCCAACGCAGAGGTCCAGTCGTCACCAAGATCTGAAGTCGCAACAGGAAGATCTATCTTCTTCTTGGTTAAGTTGGTACGGACATCCTCGAGAAGAGAGCCAAGCGCAGATTCAGTCATTTCTTGGCGGAAGAGAATCTCGTTGGCGACAATGATACCCTCGAAAGGATCCTGGCCATAGTCGTCCAGGATATCCCACATCTGCGCCAGCTGTCGGGCGTTGGTAGTTTTGTTACCGTCCTGCCACACACCCAACCAAACCTTTGTGTCCTTCAGCTCTAGCTTGTCGATGGCATGGAGAAGCATCTGCGTTTGGTTACAATCAGTACCGTATAACCGAATCTTGTTGGTGAGTTGACTAAGGACCGCAACATCACGAGTGACATTGTTCTGCGATGGTGGATTGCTGAGGCAGGCAGGATACTGAGTGTTGTAAGGAGTATAATCCATGCCGGGGAAGACTTTGTGCAGGTCCGGATTATTGAGAAGCTTCTTGATCTCATCGCTGTTAATGCCGAGATCGCCATTCTTCGCTTCATCGTCCGAGGCGGAATCCCCAGACGAACTTCCAGAACTGCTGTTATCATGTTTGTGTTTGT
The DNA here is from genome assembly GCA_930272665.1 of Mariannaea elegans. Classification (NCBI taxonomy): domain Eukaryota; kingdom Fungi; phylum Ascomycota; class Sordariomycetes; order Hypocreales; family Nectriaceae; genus Mariannaea; species Mariannaea elegans. Next base: position 29,150 of record CAKNEU010000068.1, read on the forward strand.
TGTTGTTTATCAAACTCCCTACGACACCGCCGACAATTCCTCCGATGATGAGGAGAATCACAATGATAATAATGGCCCACTTCCCTTTTTTGCTGCTTTTCTGGTTCTGTTCTAGCCATTCGGATGGCTTCTCTTGCACGGGTTCAAAATTACCTTGTCCCGAACCGCCTACAGTTTGTTAGCACCAAATTCCGTATTTTTCATCCTCTCTATTGTGTTACCTTGTGTTAGAAGGGTACCAGCGGCCACTCCACCAGTAGCACCTGCGGCTGCCGCCGCGGCACGCTTTCCTCGGTCAGAGTGTGGAAGACTCAGTATTGAGGTTCGCTGGCTCCTACCATACTCCAAGCCATCATCCCCATCGTCCTCAATATCATTAGGATTGACGACGCCAAGGTAAGAAGCGTTGTTTCGCGAGCTCAGTCCTTGATAAGGATCATTGGGTACGTTTCCTGGGTGAGATGGTGATCGAGAGCCCGGAGGAACAGCAGCGGCGCCGAGGCCGGCCAAACTAGAGTGTGAATCCCCACCAATCCCATAGGCATCATCGTAGCCGTGCCCATTCGACTGAGGGGAGTAAGCATTGTTGTGTGGTGGAGGTTGCGGGGGATACTGGGATCGGGACGGAGGTGGAGGCACCTGACCGGTGCTGTGCATCGCGTCCATGCCACTATTGCGAGGGTTACGGTCAGCGACGCTGTAAGCAATGCCAGCCATACCACCGGACGCAGATTCACTGAAGTTATCTGTGCCTGGGGTAATAGCGTTGGGGGGAAGAGGAGCATACCCTGGATTGCCGCCGCCGCCGCCTCCTCCTCTGGTGTTATAGTATCCGTTGTCACCTCGGGACGGTGGGTTTGGAGAGCCGCCACGGCGCGGACTATCTTCGTAACCAGCGGAACCAGAGTGTACAGAGTTGGAGTGATGACTATAGTTCTCTTGCGGTGGTTCTTGATTTCGGTTCCAGGCCGAGTCTGGATGTGAACTTGGATGGTGGGAACGAGGTACGGGTGCGGCGGGAGGATCGTCGTAGTAGGGAGTTTGCGACGGAGAGTAGCTCTGAGGCGGGTGAGAAGGATAGTTCGAAGGAGAATCGTAATGGTTATTAGAGTCGAGAGGCTCCCTCTCGTAAGGGTCGTTGTGGTAATTCTGCATGGCGTCGGTCGTTATGCAGCCGAATGCAATGAACGGTTGTTTTTATGGCCAATCCAAGGGGGCGGTGCCGAGCCCAAATGATGATCTCAGCAGCGGCAAGCCGCCTCAAGGAGGGAAGAAAAGAAAGAACGGATCTATGAAGTGAGAGTGTCTCAGAAGGCAATACTCTCTGTACGTATGCGAGGACGAAGTAGCAAGTGAGCACACAAGCCCAAACAAAACATGAAAAAAAAGAGACGGTTTGATTGAAGATGCGAAACAAAGGAAGGCGAATAGAAGTGAGCGACCGACCGAATGGAGTACAGAACGAAAGGAACCTCAAGGATCAGCGACGAGACCAGAAGGGGAATCGGTTGTTGATGAAGTCGTTGGCGAGCAACGGGCCAGTGCTTCTTGGCTTGGAACAAGGAACGGTGCCCGATGGAGCGAATAGCAGGTCTAATAATAAGGCATGGGTGATGCACAGAGCCAAGCCAGATGCAGACCAAGAAGGCGCAGAGAGCCAACTTTAGCGCAAACTTCGCCCAGCAACCAAGCACTAAGCAGATCCCAAGCCGAAGCGGGGGCGAAGCTTTCAACTGGCAACGGACAAGGCGGGTCTCACAACGGGTCGAAGAAAGGGGCCGCTCTGGAGGGCCTAATGCAATGTTGGATCGGCACTGATGGATCAGTTTCTGATTTTGGATCAAACAATGAACGGAACGGTCGCCCCGCGTCCCTTTCTTTCTGTGTTCGCTTGCTTCGTCTTCTTTCGTGATCGGCGACCTCGGCAGCGTAGTGGCACCAAAAAAAAAAAAAGATGGATATTATGGCAGCACAGCCCTCTTGAAACGTGTGGACACGAGCGCGGCAAGCCGTAATGGTGTGCTGACGCAACGAAGGTGGAATCTGGAACCAGGCTTGAAAACAAGCGTCTTGGGCGGGTGCGGCCAAATGGTAAGCTCGTATTTATTGCAATGTCTCTTGAGGCACTCAGGGACGGGAGCAGAATTGCTTTTCGTGTGTTCCTAACGAGCTACTAGCAAAGGAAAGTGAAGACCCTGACCGAGACCCAGGTTTGAAGCTTCGAAAGGAATTGCAGGGAGATGGAACCCCCTATTCTCAACCACGATAGTGTTTTGTAACTGTCAGACACATAGAGAGCGAATGCACAGCTCGTAAATGGACGATAGTGCGATGAGCGGGTGGTTGAGCGATGCGACTAGGGTCTCCTGTTAGGACAGGGTTGGGCCAGGGAGCTAAACGAAGCCCTGTAAGGTGCACTGTGCCGACGGCCGAACAAAGCCCACCAACAAGGATAGTAGGTAGATTGAGTTGTCTGACTCCGTAAATGGGGGATCCGTCCTTTCGTTGGGGGGCGTTTGGCAGCGGAACAAGTATCGAGAAGGAATTCTCGGTGCTAGGTATTTTTATTACGGACAGTCATGGATAAAAGAATTCGGCCGCTCACTCCCCCCTATAAACTCCCTTACAGAGTACGTGATCGCCAGTTAGGGAAGGCGGAAAGCTTGGCTCCATGCCAAGATGGCCTTGAGTGTGGTAGGTGCGCCATGGGTCTATTACTTAATAGGTACCTGCCCAGGCTGGGGAAGACCAGGCGGGCGAGGTCATTTCTGAGCAATGTGTGTCCACTGTCACGGGGTAGAAATTCGGCGTTGCACCCGTCGTCCTGAATTGGGAAAGACTACGGGAGAGCGCTACCCTTTTGGAACGAAAATGGAAGGCAAGTAATTAACCTGCCAGCTTCCCAGCAGCGCGGGTTAATTTAACGACGGGCCACGAACCAATAAACTGAGGCCAGGAAATCATAAGATGGCATTGAGAAGCCGATGCTTGATCAGGTGGAAATTGACGAGAGACGAATTATTGATGGTTAATTATCCGTACACTGGCCTGCCGTAACTAGATGATCATCGGCGGAAAACCGGCTGTTTTTGTTTGCCTGACGTGTTGGTGCGACACTTGTCACCATGCAAAGGAGTCGATCCCCCGGCAGGGTTACTGGCCGCTGGTAAATTAGCGTCTCACCGTCAACACCGACAGTCAGCGGCTCAGAAAGAGAATATTCAATACCTATTGTTACTGTGTGGGCATTGTAAGAATGGATGGGGTTGTTCTTAATTATAGCACTCTTCTAAGTCTTCTCCATAGAATTATTAATAACCAAGGACAGTATATCCACGAGTTGTCGGCATCTAAACGTACGCTAGAAAGTCATTAACTAACTAGCAAACCTCACGAACCAGCACCATACCGTCAACCACATCAATACTTACTAGACTAAATGAACAGCCTTCAAGACGCCATTCATACAAGAAAGAAAATTTGTCCGTGGAAGAGAGGAAATCAATAGTGTGTAGGTGTGGCTGCGAGGTGGTACCCACCCCGCCGCCTGCGTGCCACTCTGGCTAGGTTCTCCCCAAGGATGCCAGCTGAGGAAACGTAATGCATGGCCTTCAGATTCTTGTGATCAAATAGGTACCGTAGTTGCAGTGCAAGTACCGGTACCGTCTTCTTACTTCCTCTTGCATATCCGTCATCTTCCATTTACCGTACAATCTCACCGCATCTGCAGCTGTCAAATCGTTCCCGTATGAATCCAACAGCTCTCAGCACCACCCAAATCTCCATTTCCCCTTTTGGTGGTTAGTGTGGGTGGCTCTTCAGCTCTCCCGGCTGGTGGACGATCCGGGACTCACCAAACCTGGGGGAAGACCCCTAAAACTATGCCCGCTACGGAATGACGGAATTATTGGAATATTGCAAGCTGGGCCTAGAAGCTTTAGTTAAGCCTCTACCGCTCGTGGCGGTGCCTGCCTGAGCTTTTTTATTAAAATTAGCATTGGCAACGTCCAGACCCCGGTTCTAGAATTTGGTGGCTTTTTTGACCTGCCAAAATTTGTTCAGCTGACAGCCTGACAGTCCAGCTTGCTGACACGCCCACGAAATTGGAGTTTGCGAGGAATATGGACCTGGGCGTACTCTCTCTAAGCATTCTCACTTTCAAGCGGTGCAATCAAGCACGAAAGGCATCTCCTCATCTCTTACGCAATCAAGGTGTATGATCCAGGCGCTGCGAAAATGACCACGACAAATAGTTCATCATGTCTTGGTAATAACTCAAATCGCTTCTTCTTTGGTGCACTAGGTAATAAGACACGGCACGCAGCCTGGTTGCAAACACGAGCAAAGCATGCACATCATCATCTCTATTGATGCAGCCACTAACTAGTCAGTAAGCCACCAAGGCCGACCTACCCAGCCTGCTGAATCACCACTGTGCACATCGCGTTGCATCTCTTGTTCACGTACCTGTGGATTTCGCAATCCCTGTTTGCCTATGGAGTTCATCTCAACGACAGAGGAGATTGACATATCAAGCAAGCTCTCCTCTCAACTGTCCAGTGAAAATGCATATACAGGCCTAAGGGGGTTAACCCAAATATTGCCATCACTCGAACGATTGCGTAGTTCGAGTAAGGGGATAAATGCTTGCCTGTTTTCATGCGTCCATGTGTCCCTTCCAACCAGCTCCTGGCCTTTAAAATCAGCCCAAGCATTGTTACGAACGTAATACAATAGATATAATAAAGGGCCATTAGTCTATTAATTAGGATCGCAGGGGATAGTAGGGCTACAATTGTAGCTCTCGCTGGTATTGCGAGATTGTTGCGTGTGTTTCAGCGCCGTTAAACTTGTCCTATTTACATTGAGAGACGGCCTTGCATGAAAATCTTTAAACTTCCATTCAACATTTTAATTACTAAATCCTTAAAGTAAATTAAACCAAGCCTCAAGTGGTTGCTTAAGCTTACTGCACAGGTTTGTTTTTATTGAGGATGATATCTTGGTTACGTTGTGTCTAGACATTCCTCATCATAGGTAGTTCTAGGGTAAGCTAGAGCGGCATGAAGTTTGAAGTCCCCTGTCAAGTAGTCTGTCCTGCCAGCAACACATTCCTAATCAGGTCTCTGTTATGATGCCGCTTTAAAATCTAGTATTTCTGACTTAATCACTGCTTCCACTCGCTTTGGCAAAGATGCGATCAAGCTCTCTAATCTACTCCAATCAATGAAGTACTAAGCTTCCTTTGCTGCCTCAACCAGCTGCCGGGGGGGTATCTTCTTTATCGGGAGTCTGTAACTCTGGATGAAGACACTATATCTGTGCCTTCATTAACACCCACAATTCTCAATTGGATCAGATTAAGCGAATAAGGCGGCTAGACCATAACCTTAATACCTAATCTGTTTCCTGGGGTACTATCCTGACAACTCTTGTTGTATAGGTTGGAGTATTATCGTACATTTGCTAGCTCTAGTATATTAGGCAAAAAGTTGTTATAGAGATCTCAAATCACATCTCTTATAATATGCTCTTCAAAGGCTATAAGCCCCGATTGAATAATCTGCCCAAAGAGAGACTAAATCATTTTTGATATTAGCTGCCGCCTTTATGTTCAAACACTGTATTAAAAAATCCGATCTTGTGGCCGCGTGCAGGTGTGTGTAAAATAAATAAAGCGAGCACCTGCACCTCGCTGAACCTGATAATCATCACATCATTTAATACATTTCCAATTAATATTTCGATGTTGATGTGCCCATTGAAGCCGCTTTAGTGCATGTTCACGTCTCAATTCAATTCGCTTTCACTGAAGCCACTTTCAGTGCTCCTTTCTCGTAAGAGCATTCAAATTAAGCGCCCTTTGACAGCATGATCTATTTCAATAAGAAGATCTTTAATTGTTACATGGTGCTACTGGACGCGGCTTGCTTTGGTTATTACTCTGCTCTGCCTCACGTCGACAGGTTGTTTTAATTGTTGAAATGGATAGCTTGGGATAGATCTTAGAAATGCGCCTAGATCTATAGCCTAGGCTATGCCGCTCGCAGACTCGTGACCGCATTTGCGGCGTAAGTTCTTTGCCTCGACCCATTGTTGTTATTGTTGTTAGAAAGATGGAATAGCTCTAAGGGCGGCAAGAGAAGTTGACTTTATCGGACCAGAACCCAGCCCTTGACAGAGAGTTCATACTTCTTGCCACCCACTGTATGCGTACTGATAATTACTATTCGATGTCCATCTTAATATCTCGTCCTTCATATCAAGCCTTCACATAAATTACAGATCATCTAGTCATAGGGTTTCTATGAAGCAGGTGTGACGTCCTCGATCGCTAGGAGATCCACTATAGCTGCCAACAACAAGGCACCCGCAACACCGTTGTGGCAACTTTCCACTGAAATATACCAGGTTGTTTCTACATTGACAAGAATAACATGTAATTTAGAAAGAGAAATACTCCGGATTCCCCCTATATACCCACTTATTGAAAGTATTGATACTGCGCCCCTACATAATGGAAGACGTGAACAATTTTCGGCGTTGCATCGATCGTTATCGTGATGTCATGAGCGTGTGGCCCAGGGTTTGACATCATGCATCACGCATCGATACTATGCGGTTTCCTATATTAAGGACATCTGCGCAAGGCTCGAGAGAAAAGAACACAAGTCACTCGACTGAAAATTGTACTCAATAATCTTCCACTGCATAATCTCATAATGTCGGCTAGCAAGAACCCCGATTCCATCACCCCTGCTCTCGGGGAGTTTTCCAGCAGAGTTCGTCCATCAGAGCCTCTTACAACCAAGGGCGTAAGTTTTCTCAACTTCACATACATCACTTCAACTAATATACCAAACAGCATGCTCCTGGTGTCAAGGTTGGCAACGATGCCAAACCTGAGTTTAACGCCGAAACATACCCTCCCGGCACCGCCCCTCAAGAACGAACCTTCCAGCCTGACCCTCAAGAAGAGATTCCGAACCAAGCACTTGACCCAAATACGCAGAGCCGCATATCAGCTTCAGAAACGATCCCCGGTGCTACGTCGGCAGATGTTCATCAGGGCTACGGCCATCCGGGCATGGGCATGACCAGTCATGAGTTACATGGCGGTAAACGCAAGCACGTTGGTGCTGGAGTTGAGGGAGTGGGCAAGAGTGCGTCGGATCCTATCCATGAGCGAGGATTCGATCGAGATCACGGAGTGGGGATTGGAGGCAAGTCGGGAGATGTAGAGAACTGGCCTGGAGCGGAGGAGAGGATTCCTGTGAGCGCCGAGGAGCTTGCTGCTGAGCGACCAGGAGGTCTTCAGTAAATGTTAGCAAGTCGTTGTTTGTATGGATTTGAAGAATCATCGCAACTTGGAAGACCTCAGTATAAGCCATTATACATGTTGAAAACCACAGCTAAATAAATGTTGTTTCGAATTTTAGATCAGTTTGCCTGACACGAAAAGAGACGATTCTGTATATTCCCAACTGAAGCACTTTATTTCTCACCCATGTGCTATTCGTACATCGTGTATCGCTTTTCCAGAACCAGCCAATGTCTACTTGAATTTCATAAATCCTTATGACCGGATATAATGCCATGTACGGAACCTACACTCCCCAACGTCCTGCGAAGCTTCTGTTCCTGCGCAGCCATGTTTCACCCGAAATCAAATCGTCTCCCCGTTCATCATATCGTCACACATCCACCTAGAGTTGACTTGGAATATCCCATCTCTTTAGCAAACCCCTGAAAGAATCGACGCCGACTCCGAAATTGGCTGTCGATGCCAATCCAACAACCCATCAGCCCCTACCATGAACGGTGCCACCTCCTCCACTAATTCCCACTGTCCCGTTGCTTGATTCTTCTGCGCAGAGCGATATATCACATTTGTACCTAGATCCTCAAACACGAGCTCCCTCCTCCTCAGTAGTATCCATTGCTCCTCCCTCGTCTTGGCCCCCACCGCCATGTTTAATTCGACTTCGCGGTTCTTGATCGCAATTGCTCTGAAAACGCGACTGTCCCTTAGGGCGTTGCGGATGGGATACTGCTCAAGGATGCGAATCGCATTATCCCTAACTTCGGGATCTCGACATGAAAACGACGCAACGAAAAGAGGCCACGTCCATCCAGAATCCATGGCAAACCCGCAGTTCGGTCGATTCGATATGAGTGTCTCGGCGATGTCGGTAATCTCACGGTACTGAGGAGTGAGTTCCTCAGCAGTCTCGTAAGGGGAAAATCGAGGAAGTGATGTGTAGACGAACAGAATGAGGAATTCGATGCGAAGGTTAATGGCCTGAAGATAGGGGTTCATATCGTTGTGACGGTTGGCCGAGTACTTCTCCAGCAGAGGTTCGAATGCTTGTGACCAGCGGATGACCCAATACCGTGACTCGCCGACAAATTTGCTAATCAGTGGATGTTTTTTAACGCTTGCGAGCTTGGCATCTAGCTCATGAAGATCCACCACCTTATTGAAGGCAAGCTGTGCGGTAGTCGATGTCAAGACAGGAATCCACTGAACCATGTTCCTCTGGACCAGACTCCAATATCCATGAGCCTCGACCAGCGAGCTGAAAGCAGGAGGCATGTCCCCAAGTTTGGTAATATTCGTTAGTTTAGGTCGGAAATAGGGGGAATGTTTCGTAAAGGGCGCAATGTGAGGTGGTCTTTGTGGAGGTCCTCCTGGTGGTCGTGGAGGCATTTGCTGTTCGGATCTACTACCCGGGCTTCCTTGGCTCTGCGGACTTGGTAAAGCAGTAGGCGACTGCTGACCCGTTGGCGGCGCACTTTGCCAAGGCGAACCGGGCTGACTCGGAGGACTCGATGCAGGAGGCGCGGTAGGGCTCGAGTTTGGTAGTGTAGGGGTTTGTGATGAGGCTGGTGCTTGTGGTTTTGGAGGGAAAAAGAATTTCTTATATGAACCCATAAAGGACCGTGACTGAAGTTCCAACGGTTTATAACAGTCGAGAATCTCCTGCACTAGGGCAGGCGGCGCGGGGGCGATACTAACGAGATCAGGGGCTTTGTTAGTACAGGCAGCGAGTTCGTTGAGCATGCTAAAGCCGTGTGTAACGTGCTTGAGTGCAGCAGGCATGTTACCCCGTTGCGCTTCGAAGCAAATAAACAGCAGAGATGATAACATGGCCGTCCGAAGACCCTCTCTCGTAGGCTTCGCTTTCGATTGCATTCGTAACGCCTCACAGTAGTAGACGATGGCGTTTAGATAATGCCTATTGCCGTTTATGAGATCGCCTCCTGGTGAGCTAGCACCGCTGTCCATTTCGCAAGCCTTTCGCAGAGCGCCCACAGCCATGGCTCCGTATCGCAACGTCGGTTCCTGCAAAGTAACCTGTGGCATAGTAATGGTCCATAACCGCGTATTTGCCAATCCACCACTTAGGAAGTTGATGGAGAGATTCGACCATTCGTCAAAGTAGGACCGCTGCTCCGCGTTGGCGAAGCATAGTGTGTTTACGGTAGGCTCTTCAAGGATGAGGGGGGCTTTCTTCGTGTGAATGAGTTTGGCGCTGGAGTTAGCTTTATTGGTGGAGGGTTTTGATAAAGAATCAGAACGGGAAGAAGAGGGCGCAGAGTCGGTGTATCCATCGCAGTAGCCTCGCCATTTCATGCAGTTGAGACATGATGGCTTGGTTTCATCGCATTTGACGTGTCGTTTCCTATGGGTCAAGCTGTTAGTACCTGAACGGGGTGTTGTGCCGTGTTTTAGATGTGTTGGATGTACTTGATATCCAAAATGGACAGCTAAGCGGGGTATAGACAATCAAGGTGGCGTTGAACTTACTTGCCTAGAGACACCGTCAGGAATAAGAAGCAAAAATGAGGATTAAGTGATGACTTACACGTACTACAACCCGTACGCGCTCGTGTAGAACTGCGCCGGGTATGCCTTGTTCTTGACTCGAGAGCAAAGCGATGCGTACCCCCTCTCGCAATTGCAGCGCTCGCTGAGCGACCTGATGCAGCTGGAGGGATGCTGTAATTTGTCAACGCATGTTCATCAAGACCTTCAGCAGTAGCAAAAATAGGGTGACATCAAACTCACTCTGCACTGCTGTCACTGCGGTTGACGTTAAGTGGAATGGAAAACTGGATCTCCATGGCGTCTCCAAGCTTCCTTGTACCTCGGTGCTGCACGTCCCAAATACAACTGCCGTCTCTAGCCCGGCAGTGAGAAGTTTGAAGGAATCTGCAATATTCAGCTAAGACAAGCTCAGCTTAATACCGCAGGATTCGGTGCAGCTCCAGCTCGGCTGTAAGAAAGAGTCTTCCAACCAACAGCGAAGGCGGGTTTGGGGGAGTGAAGTACGTAAGTAGTGTGTATTGTGTCACGAGGATCGGGAATGCAAGCCAGGAAGTTGGGTCGAGAAATCGACAGGGAACAGGTGCGTCAGCGGCGCTTGGCTAGATGAAGAGGTGCGTGCATCTGCAGGCCCGGAGAACTGAGAGAGCGGAGATGACGGGGATTGGAAAGATGAAAGAATTTAATGAGATAGGATAAAAGTATAAGAAGACGTGGGCGAGAAATAGCCGTGGCGTGTTGTTGCTCAGGTTTAATCGCAGGTTTTTTTTTTCTTCCCGTAAATCAACGCCACGCCCCTTTTAATATACCCTTTTATTTCGCCGGCAGCGGTGGGTGTGGGTGTGGTGTGTGTGGTGGTGCGGGTACGTGAGCTGGGCGGCATATAAAGACTGATAGCTAGCGGACTAAAGAGTATCCCAGAGGGTGGAAAAGGGAGACTGATGAATCGATTAAAGACAGGGTGGAGGCGAGGAAAGGAGGGGAATATGGAGTGAGTGGTGGACGGGCGGGAAGAGGCGTCCAAAGTGCCGACGACCAATCAGCTGAAATGGATGCAAGATTCAGGCAGTGAGTACTTCGTATGGAGTAACAAGAATAGAGCACGTCTAGTAGTGACTCCATAAGCACGAGTCCGGTACTACGTACGAGGTGGTAAGAGAAGGGATACGAAGCATTGAATGACAGCTCTGACGTCTGACTTGTGTTTGGGCTTTTAGGAATTATTGGTCTGGGCAAGGAAGAGGCCAGGGGCCTTGTTTAGGGCTACTTGGGAGATGAACGAAGAGACCTTTGGAGGGACGAGCCTCGGTAGATGGTTTGACAAGGGCTTAAGGAACCCGCCTGGCGAATGAGAAAGCCTTATCTACGTCAGTCAAAATGAGAGGATGGGCGGCAATTGTGCGGATATGCACAGATTACGGAGGAGAGAAGGACGAAGGAGGAGGGTGAATGAGCAACCAACACGGCTATTCCTTTTTCTGATGAACAAGGCGCGGCGTGGGTTGTCCTGTGTAAAGGACCCAATGGAAATATTGAACATGGGTATGGCAACGTAGGGATGCCTTGGCCTGGTCTGGTACTTTAGGTGTGTGCGCATGGGGTGGATGGGGTGGATGGGATGGGATTAGATGGATGGATGGGGTCAGAATTGAGTGGGGATAAGGAAGGCAAGAATGAATGAGGAGGGGCTTGACTGGAGCTTGGCGGAATAAGCCCAGTGAAAGAATACGTGCCTAGATAGCCTTGCTGTATGTGAATTTGTAGGCAGAATTGCAAAATCGAAGTGAGAGTACTGTAGCTGCGAAACTCTTACCAAGTCGGGTCAAGTCGACATACTCAAACCAGCGAATAGGGCAACGAGAAGAATGGGGAAAACGCGGCACCGCGATGAGCCGAGATCAAGGGCCCCAAACGGTTAGAGACTCGGGCAATTAAATAAAATATGTTCGTAGGCTCCTCGAGGTAGTTAATTGATTGTGATAAGAGACCTACTCAATGGGTAAATGGCACAATATACATGCAAGGGTATCAATTCAGAACCACCACCACGGTCCCTGGCTAAGAGTAATTAACAGTCCTACCTTGTGCCTAATACGGAGTAGATGGTCTTTAAAATACGTACGTCTAATACGCCTCGGTACCCTATCACATCATAGCACATTCGTCCAGATAGAGATCCATTTGCGTTAACACCCCACCTCTCTATGTACAGTATGTAGCCGACTACCCGATGCATCTGTCTTGATATGGGAATTTCACAGTCATTCAATAAATTGATGACGTGTGGGGGTTAAACGAAAGGAACAGCCGCAACAGTCACAACAGTCACAACAACCCCAGCACTGATACCTAGAGAGTGTGTGTGGCAAAACGCCCTCTCTTCGGCCAACTCTTCGTACATAATTATCCCGAGTCCCACGTCGACGCCAAACTACCCAGGTCAAACGAAAAAAGGAAAAAGGCTAGCCCCCAAGAACCAAAGGACCCATCAGGGGGTCCCGCCATCGAGCCATAAGGACATTTGAGTTGGCGACGGAAGTAAAGAAACCCGGCTTTTTATGACGACATGGTGCTCTCCTCTATGTCGCTAAATCCAACTTGCAGCTCCTCAACCGCACTGAAATGCCGAGCCTCCCGTCCTGACCCCTTGTCTGAGCGCGCGTAACTGATTAGATTCCTCGTTTCTTCAGACCCGCTTCCCCGGTGGCGGGTCATGCTACTGTGGTATGCATCTTTCTCTATTCACCGCGGCCGACCTATCGACCGGTGAGCGCGCTAAGTCGGGGCGCGATCTTACGGGGTACCGGTAGACTCAGGTTAGGCAAAGAGAAGCGATAAAGCGTAATAGCGTCTTACTTCTTTGCTGGCCTACGTAATCAGGTCTGCCACAAATACGGAGTAGGTAGCTCTTGTGACTGTGTAGCTGAGACTCCTCCCAGTGGGGAGATGTGATCATGACCCGAACAAGCAAGCAGAGGCCACCGCGGCGCTAAAACACGCCCTGGAAAACCCCCTAGTTAGTAGCTTGCAGGCCCGGCTCTTTTTCCTTAGCCCGGCCAAAAACTTGTGGGCGAAGATGTGTTGGATGAGCTTACGGAGTACGTCAGTCTGGTCGATGGATTTCATTAGAGTATTTTGTTTTGTTTTTGTTTTGTTTTCTGGGACGAGGGTGGGTTTGAGTTGAGAACTGTTTCACGATTTGGTGATCCCTTCAAATTTCCAGTCTGCCGGACGATCCCTTTTGAGTGCTACTCTGTGAAACATCGTATATTGGAAACTAAAAGAGAAAAAAAAAAAGAAAAAAAGGGTGCCCAAGCTGTCAAACTGTCAAATCAGCCTAACGGATCGATTGGCCCCTCTTCACTACCACCAAGAGAGCCTGTCCAGCCTAGATCTGCACGCAGCTTGTTTTAGCTGGGGGGTAACTTAGAGTACCGGTATGTAATACTTATGTATTCCGAGCGCCATTCACTGGTCAAACAGAAGTTTAAGCCACCGAGATCATCCCGCAGCGGCGGCGAATGCGGCCAAAACTCACGACCCTTCTTCGAGGTCCGTTTGCCGAGAACGCGAGCTTTGCGGTGATGGTATTAGTTCAAGAGGCCTTTTCCTCAACGAGGGGTTCGCTGATGACAGGGCTGATCAAAAACCGGATCCCCTGTGTTTAGTCCCCTTGTACAGAAGGCCCCTCATCTCGCACCACATGGCAGATGTTGACCAAGGCGCGCCTTGCTTGCTTGGCTCTCGCCTGAAATTGCCACACTCAGTACATGTATCTCTTTTCATCTCCCTAAGGAATCAACCCCCTGCACATAAAACGGCAGATGTTCACGTTGCAAAGGTTGCTTAACCGCTTCCCGGAAACCTGACCTTGCACCAAAAAAAAAAAAACCAACCCTATCCCTGGACCCTGCTCGTGAACTCGTTCCTGTTTTTTAATTTATTAGTGTGATTTGATCGTCTGCCGAGTCCTTGGGCGTGGAGCGACTAACAGGATGAGCTACTGCAAGCCTCAGTCACCGATGTCTGGTTAAGATCGGGTCGGGTGCTGTGATATTATCCGACTCCGTCCAAGCCACTTGCTGGCTGGCATACCTTGATGGAACCTCTTCTCTGTGGTCAAAGAATTTCATCAAAAATAGCTTGACACTGTATCATTTTTTATCTGCTTATGGTCGTTGGCATCACTCGCCGCTAACCCGCTGGTATCATATAGGATGGAGGGCCCCAAAGGGCGAAACCCCCAATCCTTCTGATCCTTGAAACGCGGTAGTGCTCAATTGATCACGGTGTTAGTCGCCGGCCCGACCATCTTCCCTGTCATTGTTCTTTAAACGCGCCGGGACTTTGGAAAATCCCTCCGTCCACGTTGAACATAATGTTGACAGTGGAGGCTGTGTGGTTTGCAATTGTGCTAAATAGAGCGTCGATAATCTGCAATCTTGACGATCCCATGCGGGTGTTTCACCAGCGGCGGTTCCGATGTTAGGGGAAGCGCATAGACGGAAGTGCCGTTGGGAGTTGGTTTCGTGGTGTTGGTACCTCGTGGTTATGTACTTGAACCATCATTTCCTCTTGCTGCGAATTGCATCGACACGTGAAGCCATATATTAATGGTACAGAAATTCCAAACTGAATAACAAATTGCAGTGGCTGGTTGCTCTCAGTTTATTTTTACGGTTAGTATGTTCATACCTACCCATGTTGTCTTGTCCTCCTTCAAGAAACTATTATAAATTTCACATGAACAACGAATGAAATATCTCGCCATCCTCCTCCAACTTTGGCTAACTATCTTGCTGTATAAATCCATCCACATCATCTCCCGCTCTTTTGAAGTATAACACTCCCTATCCGAGCATAGCCTCAAACTTATCATGACCCGCAAAATGCTCAAAAGCATGGTTGACCTGTCTATGCGTAAGAACATTTCGTTAGCAAACGCGTATTCCTATCACCTCCCCCCCAAACGCATCGGTTACATTTATTCACAATAGGATTTGCAAAATTGACTGGTGATCATTGATAGAACAAGTGTATAGCGCTGCGTTAACAGCGCTAGTCAGGGGCTCGCAGTGGATTTGAGTGAGGAATTGAGTCGTGTCCTGGTTGAAGTTGCGGCCGCTGAGTTGCCCCAAATTCCTAGTCACCCAGGGTCGGCAGCTGGTCCTCTGCATCATGCGGTCTTATCAATATGGATTCCTGTGTTAAAGTTCCCATGTTCAAAGTCCAGGGATGGTCGGTCTTTTGATAGTCTTCTTCCACGCGCCTATAAGGCTATTCGCTCATAGGCACGTTCTTGGGCCCCTTAGGGCGCGACCTCTGATGGGCTCTAAAGGTGATGATGCGCATAATCTTTTTATGAGCGATTATGTGAGGTTATCTATGGCATCAGAGAGATCCTTGATAATTTCAGCGGTTTTGTCTCTGTGGAGGATGTTGAAGAAGTAGCCTAGATGATGGCTAATTACTTGATGTAGCTCTTAACTTGAAGTCAAGGGCTGCGGGTGTGACGATGGAGCCATTTGAAGATATTGGAGAGTTTACCCATAGCCATTGGAAATGGGAATGAAAGCACCTTGATCCTTTTTGAGAGGCCCATCTTAGATATTTATCTCCTTGGTGATAAAAAGACATATCGATCGGGGAGCGTGAAACTCCGGATTCGCCAAATCAAGCGCCGGCCTCTCGCATGCATAGGGGGACTTCATCAGCGTACGACGCGGTTAGCCAATCACTACGTCTCAGTAAAGTTAGAAGAAGGCTGACTGGGCGTTTCGTAGAAAATGTCCATTCCATGCTGGCAACATCAATGTACGGTAGTGCGTGCTTGAGGATGAGAGGCGTGCGGACACTTGCCGGATCTCTTAGTGGCGCGGACGGTGGTGCTGACTTGCCCGCCGGAGAGCTTCTTGATAGACTATAATGTGCCGGGGTGGAGGGACGCGAGGAAGTTGCTGTAGTCCTCCCGCATGATGGTGACTCTGTTGATGGGGATTCTTAGCAAATGACTTGGGGGGGCAATATTTGGCTGGTGAACACGGAGAAGTTGGCGTCTGTTCTACTTAACTCAGGGGAGATATGAAGGGAACTTTATATGACATTCTTCTCTTTCGTCTAAGAGTAAAGACTGCTCGGTGACGTAGTAGCGGCTAATCAACGGTCTTCACCCGTTTCCCCATTTTCTACTGGAAGAAACATTATTGGCAAATACTACTTCTTCGAACATCATCTTAATGGCTTTACTCACTGGATCAACGTTACCTGTGATAAGAACTTCAAACCCACAACTCCTCAATCCAACCTCGCGTCAGAATGAAGGTTCATGAGGCATCGAAAAAGCACAGTATGTTTTATTCATCATTCTGAAGTAATAATACTGACATTCGACGTTAGGTGGTGGAAGACAAGAACAATGCAAGTTGCTTCGGCACAATTTCCTGGAAATGGCTCCCGGTAGGGCCACTTGGATGCTTCAAGGCCCTTTTACAAAGCAAAGCAAAGCAAAGCTATAAAACACTTAACTTACGTTCTATGACTGCAAAATATTCATAAAAGTGCAGAGAGTACTTGCGCCTTGTGTAGCTTCTTCCTGGTTGGCTGAAAAGGAGAGAGTACAGTCCTTTCATCCCGACAACTGCCGCCAACCGCTGTGCAGTTAAACCCTAAGGTATTCAAAACAACCTGACAACAGCGTACCTTCCTTTCTGTTTACCTTTTCATCTTTTTACTTTATTGAGTTGCGCAATTTTCATCCGATTGCGCCTTCTAAGGTACTTATTTTCTGGGAGGGGCCCTGTACCAACTACAGTATTCGGTTTTTGTTTTGTTTTTATCGTTGATTCACTGTAAAGATACTATATATGGATCACTTCATGAGTTCTTGAAACTTGTTCATGAAAATTTACCCTCTCCCCCCTTGTCCCTATTTTTTCTTCGCTCTTCCTCTCTCCTGGAACCGGAAGGACGGCCACTGGACGAACTAAACTTCGACTGTCATCTTCCGCTAGAACAGACGTCTCTCCTTTTTCATCTGGGCTTTTAACTCTCACGGATATTCATTTTTTTTTGATTATTTGGGCCTCACCATAGTAGCCACGAAAAAGCACAAGAGACCGGTCGCGTTCTCGACGTCCCTTGAACACCAACGCCAATATCATCAAGATGGCTGCGCAGAAGGTAAGCTGATGCCCCATATCCTACTCCATTGCCTTCATATTCTAACGTCCCTAGCATACCTCGGAGAAGAGGCAGGATAAACTAGAGCCCATCGGTCACCATGTGCTGAAAG
This sequence comes from Mariannaea elegans, assembly GCA_930272665.1. Lineage (NCBI taxonomy): Eukaryota > Fungi > Ascomycota > Sordariomycetes > Hypocreales > Nectriaceae > Mariannaea > Mariannaea elegans. The sequence continues at coordinate 46,270 of CAKNEU010000068.1, forward strand.
AGTACCTTCGGTGGGACGCTGGGTCGGGAACACGTCCTCCAAAGGAGTGGCAGTTGTCGCCAGAATTGCCGACCCCCATGGAACTTATGGCTACTCAACCGCCCCCGCTGCCCCAAAGCAGCGGGATAGGCGCACAGTTAAAAGACGAATACCTTGAGACTCAATATAGGTTGAGTCGATTCGAGGGTACGGAGCTGTTGAGACGAGCTCTGAATCAATTTCGAGAAAACGCACAAATAGCTGATGCAGAATTTTATATTTATACTCAAGTAAGTCCCAGTTTCTTCCTTTCATTTGAATTCGATCTAACACCCTAAGGTTCATGTGCAAGGATACATGTTCGCCAAATCGGGGGCAGCTTGTCGCATCTCCTTCTCCACAGAACGATCACCCGCAAAGGTCATCTGGGGCCAGTCCGTTCGCCTCACTGCTGGCACGCTGGTGGCCTTGTCACCAGCGTCCGATAATTTCAAAACCAAGTGTTTTGTTGCCGTTGTTGCTGCAAGATATCTGAAGGGTGGTCTCGAGCCTGATCCCGAGGCAGGTGAAGATGAAAACACACCCCCAAGGGTCGAGATTTTCTGGGCGAATCACAGAGATGCAATCTTCGATCCTTCAATAGACCTCGTAATGATAGAGGCAAAGGGTGGATACTACGAACAGGTTCGGCATGCTATGGTTGGTCTACAACATGCTGCCCTGTACAAGTCCAAATTCGACAAGTACATTGACGGAACCCATATGCGTGACGAACCGGCCGCATATAATAAACAAATCCAATCCAGCGTACCTGCTGCCGCCACCAAATTTGACTATTCTCAGATGGAAGCATTCAAACGAATGACCTCAATGGAGTTAGCAGTGGTACAGGGCCCTCCTGGTACAGGCAAAACGTTCACTTCGGTCATTGCCATAGAAAGCTACGTCCAGACTATGCGCAGAGAGCCCAAAAAATCAATTCCACCGGTTGTCGTTGCGACACAGACTAATCATGCTCTTGACCAGCTTCTCGAGAAATGCATCCAAAAAGGAGTCAATATTGTCCGCCTCGGTGGTCGCTCTCAGGTCGAAGCCATCAACGAACGGACCATGTTTAACATAGCGCTCAACTCATCCAAGACCAAAAGTGTTGCTAAGGGAGAGACCAGTCGAAAAAGCATATTCCATCAACTCAATGCGGCTTTGGAGATGTGTTTCCCCGGTGGCTTGATCTCAGCAGAACATCTTTGCGCCGAGGGTCTAATAACACAAGACCAATTCGCCTCCCTACAAAACAACGAGTGGGAGACGGGGGTAACTGACCAAGATGAAGGCTCCTCGGATCTTATGATCGCATGGCTTGCGGACTGTGTCGAGCAAGATCGTACCTACGTCTACAGTCCCCCTCAAGGACAAACTGAACCAGAAGAGGACGTGGATGACCAAAAGCGATCTCCAGAGGACGATGAACGAGAGCGCCTTCATGGTGACTTCGTTTCTACAGAGTTCTACTGGACTGGCTCGATCCCGGAGGCAATGAATCGCAACACAGCTTGGTACTACCAGGCTCGCAAGTACTTGTGCAAGTTCTCAGACCTGTACGGCATCAAACCGGCCCAACGTGGCATGGTCTATCGTTATCTCCGTCAGCGCCTTATCGAGAAGTTCACCGATGAAAAACTTCCGACACTGCTTAAGCGCTACCAGGGTGCTTGCGACAAGCTCAAGGTCAGTCGCTGGAACCGAAATGTCCAAATCCTCCTGGATGAGGGCGTGGAAGTGCTCGGTTGTACAACCACTGGTTTGTCAAAATATCGCGGAATGATCTCAGCCCTCAAGCCTACAATTCTTATGATTGAGGAAGCTGCGGAAACACGCGAGGCCAACATCACCTCTGCCCTGTACCCGTCCCTTGATCAAATTGTCCTCGTGGGTGACCACCAACAACTCGTTCCTCACGTTGATGTTCGCGAGCTTGAAGGGTACCCTTACAACCTTAACAGATCCCTCTTCGAACGCCTGGTTAATAAAGGCATCCCTTATACGATGCTCAAGGCCCAGCGACGTATGATACCAATCATCCGCTCGGTGGTACACAACTTCTATCCTGAACTGGAAGATCACGAGTCCGTTAGAGACCCACGGAATCGAGCCCCTGTCCCAGGTATGGGGGGTCAAAATCTCTGGTGGTTTCAACATCAATGGGGTGACTGTCAAAATGCTCATTTTTCCTTCTACAATGCGAACGAGGCCGCTATGATTGTGGGGTTCGTCAACTATCTTGTTCAGAATGGCATGCGTCCCTCCCAAATTACGATCTTGACTTACTACAAAGGTCAAGTCGCCATGATACTCGAAAAGCTCAAGAAGAATCCAATCCTTATCGGCTACAACCCAAGCAAAGAATGGTCAGTCAGGACTGTTGATGGCTTCCAAGGCGAGGAGAACGATATCATACTCTTGTCACTGGTACGAAGCCCCTCAAACCCTCACGGTCGCGCCAGGGTTGGTTTCGTGGATGACGAAAACCGAGCAGTTGTCGCCACCAGTCGGGCACGATGCGGTTTGTATGTCTTTGGCAATAGTAACAATCTTCTCAGCTGCTCCAAGAGCAATGAGACTTGGAAAAAAGTATACGATGTCTTTGTCAAGGAACAGCGCATCGGGTACAGGATGCCAGTGGTTTGCCAAAACCATGGAAACGTCACGAACATCCGCCAGCCGGATGAATGGAACCAAATTCCATGGGGTGGCTGTCAACAGCGTTGTAACGAGACATGTCCCGAGGGTCATCCTTGCAAGATGACCTGCCATGCCAGAAACACTCGTTTCAAGTGCAGAGAGAAGTGCAAAAAAATCCTGCCTTGCGGTCATGGATGTATGGCTTTGTGTGGTGACAACTGTGGATGCCTTCATGGTTGCAATAAGCCTGCCATTGCTAACGCCCAGGGTCTTCCGCTGCCTCACCGACTATCCAAGACACTTTCATCTGGGAGCAAAGGAGGTCAGCCAAGAAAACTCACCAAGAAACACTCCGGCGGTCCCGAAAAAAAAAGCCACGACAAAGATGGTAAGAATGACGGTGCACGAGGTGGTGATCTTCTCCAAGGTACAGCAACTAAGAACCCTACCAACCCTGTTGACTCTCCGGTTTCCTTTGGGTGCACTTTCGGTACACAAGCGCCAACCTCATCGCAGGGACTAAGTGAACCAACTAGCGAGGACTTGATGGAAGAGGGCTATCATGCACTAGTCGCAAGAGATAAAAGTAGGTTGGGGACTAGTTAACAAGATGATGATTCTGACGACGACAGGGACGACCGCTCGTTTCCCTTTACTGGTGGCAACCTCATTAAGTTCCGAGAGTATTGATGTCTCCATAGGAATATCTCTGCCTGATAAATGGAGCCCGGAGAAGATTTATGCGGCGGATAGTGCATTGCAATTATTAAGGCTGGATCAAGGCAGTCCAAGGCTGGGTCCGATGAAGCTCAGACAAACATTCTGGTCCACCAACAACACAGGAAATCGGCAGCCAGAAATCACAGACTATATTGTTCCAGCTCCTCAAGGAAAATCAAGCACATATGACGTCGGCAGCAAAGCGAAGAGTTTGGGTACAGTCGACCAACGAAGCCGAAAGCAAGCGGTCCTTGACGCGGCGGCTGGGTTCCAAATAGATGACATGGAGGCGAGGGAGAGCAGATGCCTCAGTGGGCAAGCTTCCCGAAAAATTAATTTCCACAAGACAGACCTCATAAACCTTGACTGACGATGAAGAGATCTGTCAAGGAGAAGGCTCTGCATGAGAGCCGATGAAGGGTTTAAAGGGGGGTATAATTTTTAATGGTGTTGCTCGAGTATCATCATTTGGAGTTTGGAAGGGGCGTAATGTAAAATACATCAATCAGGAAGGAATAGTTTTCAGAGAATAGGGAATTATTGATTTTGGGCTAAAGTCACTTGCGTTTCGAGTGCTTGTGAATGTCTGAGTTTGATGTGATAATGTATATATATGAGGCAGTGCTGTAATTACCGTACAGTACGGATACCGATAAGATTTGGCGGGGGAATTTCCGAAGTCAATCCGCCCACCCCATGAAGTTGACGCGCCTAAGACCAGCCGGCTTTGAACTTGAACCTTTCACAACGGTTTTCCGTAGATCTACACAAACACCAGCGCGTAGCAGCTCCAAAATTACCCTCCTTCATTGCCCTCGGCACCGAACTTGCGCTCATCGCTTGCCTTGTTGGTATTCAGCGTCCACAGTAACTGGAACCCTAACGTCGACTACCACTCCGAGCTGCCCACGAGGTAACACCCGGCGCATCGACCATTACAACCGCGACTTGGTATTGTGACATTCAAGATCGATAATACGAAGGGCATATTTTTATCCCACATATTGCGCTCGAATTACGTTCAAATCTGGCTGAGGCTGGTCGTTTGCGACAAAGATGGAGGACGATCGGCTGTCCCAAAGCTCGGTCGAGTCGGACCACGAGAACAGCAATGAGCAAGAGAACGACGCCGATGAGGTCATGGAGGATGCGGAGGATATTGGAGGTGATAATGATGCGGATGCGGATGACGACGACAACCACGATGACGAGGACGACGACGACAACGGAGACGCCGAGGGAGATGGAGACGGGGAAGGAGACGGTGATGATGCCAACGAAGAGGAGGGCGAGGGTCAAAGCGAAAGCCAGACGGGCCCAGAAACAAATGGCGAGCAGAAAGTGAAGTCGGAGCGGTCTGGCGAGTCAAATGGTCAAGTCAATGGCGACGCCAACGTTGATACATCCAAGAGAGACAAGTCTGCCACTCCCACTCCTCAGCCTTGGCGTTCAAAATGGCCAGTTCCCCGTCCCGAGACCCTGACGGCGCGTCTCTACGATATTGTTCCTACCATGGCCGCACCACAATCAACCAGCGTCAACGCCATGGCCATCACTCCCGATCTACGGTACTGGTTGACGGGAGGCTCTGATGGGTACATTCGAAAATATGACGGTCCAGGTACCATTAATGGAAGGTCGGCTTTGACTGTGGCACAGAGACATCCCTTTGTAGACAGTGTCACCAAGGCTGGTATCCTTATGTCATACTGGGAGAACGAGGAGCCAGCAGCTCCCGGTCGTGGAGAGCAAGAGCATACCCTATCACCAGTCTACTCCCTGGCCGTACAGTCTGATGCGCTTTGGCTGCTTTCCGGTCTCGAATCTGGGGGCATCAACCTGCAGAGTGTGCGGCACGATGAGGGGAAGCGCATCACCTGTCTACAAAAGCACACCAACGCCGTGAGCGTCCTGACCCTAGCCCAAGATGAGAGGAGCGTGTTGAGTGGTAGCTGGGACAAGAATATTTTCAACTGGGACTTGAATACCGGACAGCTAAGCAGAAGATTCGACGGTAGCGGAGGACAAATTTCAGCAATCGAACTGCGCCCGGCGAATGGTGTCCCGGTTCCAGAAGCGGCTGATGAGCCCTTACCATCCACGACCATGGTGACAAATAACGGGGCGCCGCCGGTAAACGGGACTCTTGGCAATGGTATCAGTGATCCTAGCATGGTTGAATTTGGCCAAGGCTCTAATGGAGGAGAGACGGATGCACAGGCTTCGCCAGCGCACGAGAGTTTGTTTGGTGGTAGTGACGCTGGTAGCCTCTTTGGTGAGACGGCGGGAGATCAGCCGTTTGGACACGACGAAGATGAGTATGGCTCAGGTAGTATGGGCATGATGCCCAGCCATGATCATGAAGGCGGTATGGACCATTCGGCAGATATGGCCATGGCGAGTCTGAAAGACCCCGAGACGGAGCCAGCACCGGCAGTACAGCCTCCAACTAGGACAGACACCATGGAGTTAGATGCTCCATCGTCACAGCTCCTAGAAGAGTCGGAGCCTGCTATTCCTGCTCACATCGAGCCCTCCAGTAGCCAAGGTACACAACCAATACAACATGCTCAAAGTCAACAAGACCAGCCGTCACAAGTTGACGGAGCCGACGTTGCTGCATTGAAGAGATCACAATCACCATCAGCTATGCTCGTCACAAATTCGACATCTCAACAGCACGACCCTACGCGGACTTCACAAACCACATTCCTGTCGTCAGCGATTGACGGGACTCTACGGATCTGGGATAGACGAGAACAGAACCCCGTGGCACGCATAGGCAACCGTCCGGGTGTGCCCCCGTGGTGCATGGGAGCGTGCTGGAGCCCGGATGGCAACATGATATACGCTGGTCGCAGAAACGGAACGGTGGAAGAGTTTGATATCCGCAAAGCAAAGAGGGGATGGAACCCTGAGCGTGCTCTGAAGCTGCCAGCGGGTAGCGGAGCCGTGAGCGCTGTGAGACCGATGATGAACGGGAGACATTTAGTCTGGTAAGTCATGATCATCTGATGCACGTTTCTACTATGATAGGAGAAACTAACACGATTTATAGTGCCTCATATGATATCCTTCGACTCTATGACCTCCATGAAACTCGTGCCCTTAAACACTCTTCTGTGCCTTTCCTGATTATCCCTGGACCTCCAAGGGCGGGTGTCATTTCAAGTCTCTACATTGACCCGACAAGTCGCTTCATGCTCAGCGCCGCCGGCACGCGAGGTTGGGAGGGCACAAGTACGGAGGTCCTAATTGGTTACGAGATTAGCGTGTCAAGCGGATGAACTAGTTCAGTAACTGAGAGCATATATGACCCATGGGCTTGAGTTTGATGAGCGGAGGAGTATCATGATTGATTGATTAGGATTCGGAATAGGATTATTGTTTGGACACGGGCAGGTTTGCTCTTGGACAAAGGGAAAACTCTGAGGTGTTGGGGGCGTATTGAGGAGCATTGTATTAATGGGAACGAACCATGGGAGGGGACGCGGAGTTGCATTGCAGCGGTCGTGTGTGTGCCTGTATATATATATATATATATACATATCATTATCGCGGAGTCTCTAGACTCGGAGGGTGTTTTGACTTAGCTGAGAGCTAGAAAACAGGAAGTCCAGTTCTGTGTACGAGTATAGCTAAGTTATAATCGCGTTCAATCAAGAGTATTGCTCTATTATGGGCTTTTCTTTATTTTATATTATTTAGTTTATATTACTATAGGGAATTATCTTATTAACGAACGTGTCCAAATAAGGGCGGGAGTCTTATCAGACTCCCTTTATACCGCCCGATGAGACTCAAGCACAATCCCATCTCTCCCTATATCGTTTCCTCTCTTCCACGGCAGTCAAACTATCATCTGGCCAAACCGGTTTCATATCAATTCCATCATCATCCTCATCCTCTTGGCCATCTTCTACAACCACCTTCATATCTGCCTGCACATCCGGCCACCTCATAAACACACTTGAACGTTTGCTCGCCCCCCTAGCCCCTTCCCACTGCCCCCGCCGTCGTCCCCGATCTTGTTGCTCCGGTTCTCGTGAGAGTGAAGCTGTGTCAGGGCCGACCGCGTCCCCCCATGAGGAGGTTCTGGCCCACCGTTGGTGCTGCTTCTGTGTAGCGTGGGCGGCATCATGGGGAGAGATAGAACGGCCTTTTTCCACGCAAAAGACGGTTACTCTCGGTTCTTGGGAAGAGACAGGGTTGATAACAATTTCGCCAGGAAAGTGTTCACCTTTTTCACGGGGGAGATGTGCGTACAAAGGATCCAACGCAGGATCGTAGGAGAACTTCCCCCTTTTCCGTACTCCATCATCTTTCTCTCCCTCTTCCTTATTGACTTGGCAATCAGCTCCGCTCTCTCTCAATTTCAACTTGGACATCAAAATCTCCACCACCGAGGCCACATTCCCCTTCATTTTGGGTTTCTTCTTATTTTTCTCAAGTGGAAGATCGGGGGGAACTAGGTGAGGGGGGAGGTACGCCGGTTTGGAAGAAACAGTCGTCGCTGGGAGGTGAGTCTTCTGTTTCGACCTGATGGTGAAAGATATCTGGGTAGGTGAGCGCTGTTTAGGGGGCCTATTAGTGTCTGGAGTATGAGCCGGGGTAAGGGGAGCTTGGGGCAGTGGTGGTGCTCTTTGTTGGTACTCGCCTCGGGGAGGACAAAAGTCAGGTTGGGTCTCGTCTTTGTAGAGATGCTCGTCGTCGAAGTGGCCGTCGTAGTGGCACTTGTACGAATAGTCATTGGCTGTCTCGTCCATCTCAGGCGCAAGAAGGAGATACCTCTCATCCGGCTGGGGCTTTGACTGGCCATCACTGCGAGACTTGTGCTTTCTATGTCCACTTGACTTCGGGCTGTTCGCCATGTTACTACTCAAGCTAGATTTACCGCTTCTTGACCTCTTTGGTCTCTTGGTAGTTCGGCTGTGGTTACTCTGAACACTGTCCGACCTGCGAATGTTGCTGTTCTTGGTTTTGATGGCATGTTGGATTCCCTTTGAAGCAGTCGCATACGCCAGAGTGTCGATGAATGAGCCATTTTTAACTGCGTAGCCAGTACTTCCGTTGAGAGAGCTGAAATACATTTTAGGTTCTATACGCGAGTATATTTGTTGGTCGAGGCAGGATATATATGGAAATTGTCGATGTAGTAGATTGTCAACCCAGCGTGTAGTATCAATCACATTGCATGCATAGCAGGCTGAGAAGCCATCGTTATATAGACATATAGATATAGATGTATGTACGCGCACACAATTGCTGGTTAGAACAAGATTGCCATTCTTTGAGAGATTCAACCATGTTCGTGGTGATGATGCTACGGGGGGCCAACTACAATGGTTATATACAGTCGTCTGTTCTTCCTAACAAAATCCCTGAACATGGCTCTCCACCAAGTCTTCATACAGCTAGGGGTGAGGGTAAGGAATCGCCCTGTTCATGGATAATCTTCTTTTTTCCCTTCCGAAATCGCATGCAAATGTTCACCATCTCGGCGGCTTGTTCCGTCAAAAAGACCACCAAACTCTCACCACCAAACTCCTGTTCCACCAACAACCAACCACCATCACCATCACCATCACCCTGGTTCATTCCCCTGGTCACATATTTTTAGTTTACTTTAAACCTTGAGCTTAACTCTCACCATGCAATGCAAGCATTCTCCAACCTTAAGACATCAACCAAATCGCATTCTCCCTTCAAACCTCCCTTCAAGTCTCCCTTGCATCTCCATCCATCTCCCTGCCGCACATAATTAGATAAAGCTTGGGTCTCGCCCCCGATTTGCACAAGTAAGCACTTCCTTTTGAAATCATCCTATTCAGGTCTTTCTTTTTGCATTCCATGTCCTATTTCCTATCCATATCTTACACAATAGGGCATTTACACCCTTTGACACCAAACTGAGCGCCGAGGCACCCTATATATGCGTCAAACGTTAAAGGCCCATTCGTCATATATATAGACATCCATGCTCGATCCTCCTGTCTTCTCTAGCTCCTCTTCTCTTCCATTCCCTTCCATTCCTCCCATCTCTCATCCATCCAGGTTGACATTTCAAAGCTCAAAATAACCAAAGGAAATACTGTGTGATACAGGACAGAATACCGCCAACTCCTTTTTTCTGGACCAAGACATACATAAGAAGGCCCATCAAATTCCCAATTCCTACACCAGCCATATACAAAGGAAACGGGGCAAAAAAAACACACACAAACGACGGATCAGATGCCCTCGCCAACATCTCGAAGGGGGTATTATCATTATCTAATAAGGAAATAGAAAAACAAGGAAATGTGTGCTTGCACAGACACGAAGTCGAGTCGCTCGGGTCGGTCGGTGTTCGATTCAATGCGAAAAGGGCCACCTGCTGGCGGGCAAGCCCTGCTGTGATGGCGTGAGGGGTTCAAAATAAAACAAAAATCGGAATCTCGGCCACGTCCAGACAAGGAAAATCATGTACGGCTTGAGAGTTCGGTCTGTGATCATGACGTGACCCGAGGGTCACTGAAATATGGTATCATGCCCCAATCGGCCGCCGGGGCGCCGTTCGGCTGCTGATGCTGGGGTGTTGGCGTGGTCTGCTCCATGACGGCACCTGTGAGGCTCTCCCAATCCTCAAATACGACAGGTGCGGGTGAGTACTCAAAGTCCATCATCTGCTCACCAGCCTCCTGGGCGTGCGGTGGTGTAGGGAGCTCGCGCTTGTCAAGAGGAGACGGCACCGGAGGCGGCATCAAAGGCGATGTCGAGGGTCCCAATGGCGACTGGGAAGCGGAATCAGGAGAAGGGCGTCCAGTCGGGGGGAACGGTTGAGAGGGCACGAGCATGGTATTGCGGAAAGGCGCCGAAAAGGGGTTATGCTGTGACGGATCCGGTGAGGGCATCATCGACTGATGAGTAGCCTGCGTAGGGAGGGTCATGAACGACATGCGAGGATCAAAGCCCTGAGGAGAAATGCTCGCGTGCGAGTACTGCGGCGAAGGAATCGGGGCTGAGGTCAGAACGATATCGGCAAGGTCGTACGCAACGCTGACAATCCACTGGGCCTCGCCCTCGTCGCCGGAGAAGAATTCGAGAAGATCTTGAAGTTGACCAGGGCTCTCGTTCTCAAGGAAGCCCTGAGCTCGGCCTGTCTTGCTAGGGTGCCAACTGAACTGAGGTCGACGACCATTGTACTCGGGCTGCTTGCTAGAGACAAGGGCATCCCAAGCTTCGTGGATCAGCGGTTGGTGAAGAAGGCCATAGACCACGCGCGAGTGCATCCAGTCACCCTTGGTCATGCCAGACTCGAAATGACGAGCGACGTGCTCAACGTGACGTTCGCGCGCGGGGTGAAGGGCCGAGCAGAAACCACAGGCCCAGTACTTGCGCTTGCGTAGAAACTTGACGACTTTTTCAGCATGAGGGCAGGTCTTGCATCCGTGGCATTGCTTGTGGTGCTGATTGAACGAGTTGGAGCCCCAAAAGCTTCGGTTGCAGCCAGGCTCGGGGCAAGGGTACTTGCGCCAACGTTCGTGAAACTCATCCTCGTGGCGCTTCCAGTCGTACTTGCGCTTGAAGCTCGTCTCACACGAGGTACACCAGTAAATGTTAGTCTTGCCAGTGGTGCCAACTGGTGGGCCGAGAGGACCAGTGACGGGAGGAGTCGGCGGGAGGGGGAGCGGCGCCTGAGTTCGGCAGCTTGCATTGGAATGCCAGGAGACAGAGGACTGGCCGGAGTTGGTAGACCAGATGGAGGCGTGACCAGAAGATCCGGAGGAGGTCGAGGAAACAGAAATTCGGGGTCGATGGCTAAAGGGAGCCGAAGGAGGCATGAAGATGGCTACGCATATGGTCAGATCACGTCAACGATTGACAAAGTACAGCGGTACGATAGGGTGCGGCTGCGGAAGCACAACGAATCAAAGGCAAACGGGTCACGACGTACAAGAAACGTCCTCAGGAAGGGATTCAACTTTGATGTCGACGGATGGCGTGGTATTCGTTGATGTGTTGTTACTAGCGGGCGGCGAGACGTTCGTCACGTTGGTTACATTAGGCATCGGGACAACGGGAACCGGCGGCGGAGGCGGACATCGCATTGGTGGAGGTGGCGCGATATTAGTTGGTTGCTGCTGAGAGTGAACGAGCGTCTGTTGCTGCTGATGTGGAGGCTGCTGCTGCGGTTGTTGTTGCTGTTGTTGCGGTTGCTGAACGGGAATCGAGAGCTGCTGTAGAGACTGGCTTTCCTCAACCCATTGGTGAAGAAGATCCTTGGAAAGACCCGAATCGATCAGGACCTGGAGATTCTTCCTTGCCTCAGCGAGAACATCTTGGGGAGTGGCGTTGTCATGCTGCTGGGGCGGCGACGGACTCGGTTGTTGGGAGGACATGATCGGGTGTTGCTGATGTTGCTGGTGGAGTGGATGTTGCTGTCGAAGTTGCTGTTCCAGAAGCTGCTGATCTTGCGGGCTCTGACTCTGATCCATAACCCACTCTCACCACATCTGATGAGCACTGAGAGCGATAACGAGAAGAGGAGGTTCAACCAGCGGGCGACAGAGCGAGAGACAGGGAACGAGCGTGTGGAGTTTGTTCGTTATGCTTTGCTTTGCTTTGTGTGAATTCAAGGAGTTGGCTGTTGTTGCGTACGTGCCTGCGAGCTTGCGTCCAAAGCAAATGAAAAGGAGAACAATATGGTTTCTAAGCGAGTGTGGTATGGACGAAGCCGAGAACGACGGAAGAATGGAGGCGAACGCACACAAGGAATCTGTGTGTGAAGGCCGAGAAGCGAAGTAGTTGTATGAGCGCGTGGGAGCTGAAGGAGGGAAGAGAGAGAAGAGGGGAGGATGAGGTTTGTGCGAGTGGGAGATGTTGGAGTTAGATTAGGGAAGAGAGAGTGGCTTAGGAGCGGAAGGGAGTGTAAGATGCAACAGAGAGGGAGTGGGAGGAGTGAAAAGGTCAAGAGAGAGAAGGGAAGAGATGATGGATGGGAGGGCAAAAGAAGCTTGAGTGAGTGAGTGCGCGAGTTGAGGTAGGAAGGAAGGAAGAGGACGGACCAGGTGCCAAGGTGCCAGGGCGTGTGGGTGTGGGAGAGCGACAGAGAGAAGGGGGCAATTGATTTGCTTAGAAGCACGAGGAGTTGAGGACTGCCGCGGGTACTGGGGTTTTCCAAGGTACCTGGATTTATTAGCGCATGAAAGGAGCGGGAGTGTTGGAAGGCCAGTAGAGTGTGGATTTGGCCAAGCCCAAGCGTGTGCGTGCGTGCGAAAGGAACAGGACCCCGGCAAGGATGCGATGCCCAGCCAGGAAAGGGTTAAGTGAAAGGTACAGTACCTCCAGAGTAGACCAAGGATCTAGTCAGGGACAGGCTGGCTCAGGGACCGAAGGAAGGACAAGGCTCTGGGTGGTAGTCTCTGGGGTTATTTGAGAGAGTGAGATTGTGCCTGTGCCTGAGTCTTGGATCACTGCTGCATGTCTCTCTCCCTATTTTTTTTATTTTTTTTTCTCTATTGGGTTTTCTGTATCTGGTGTCTTGGGCGATTCTTCATGCACCTGTATGTATGTTGCATGTCACTCAGCGTATGAAAAAAAAAATTACAAAGACTAAAAACCTCCGATTATAATTAGATTGTTTGGTTTGAAGGAGGGGGGTGAAAGGGGAGGAGTGTTTTACAAGAAAGGGGGCGTGAGGAAGGGCGGTGCAGACAATCTGGAGGCTGCCCTGGGCCTGAGGAGGGGGGAAACAAGAGGAGGCTCGGTGCTCGGGCTTCTTCTTTTAGCACTCAATGAGTGGACTTGGCCTCTCCCATCCATCATCCATGGCTTCTTTCTTCTGCATCGCTGGAGATCCCCTGGCGACCAAAGAAAAGAAAAAGGTTATCCCACGCGTTGCCCACCAAACCCATACTGCATTCAATCACACTCATCACGGATCGATCATCATACGGGTAAAAAGTACTTATACGGAGTAATCTAGACGCTGCGCAGGCGGCCCCTTCAGAAGCGCCCTGATGGTTTTACCTCCCGGTTTACAATGCAAGTCACTGCACATGGCCCACCCTTCCCGGGAATGATCCAGCACCTATCATGTCCAACACAGTGCTCCGGAGATATTATTATATTGCCCGTATACGGATTGTCCAGCTGCTGTCAGTCTGCCAAAAATGGACACGGGGGGGAGGGGAGGGATATGCGATTGATTGATTGCCGGATGTGCGCGGGTGTTCCTGAGCGGTCCGTAATTACTAAATGTCGTGACGTTGCGGGTTGTGAAACCAAACACCGAGAGCCAGTAAAGACATTGATTTGCGCCCAAGAGGAAAAAGGACTCAGACATGATGTTGATCTCACGTATCCGAACGAATTAGGTACGCGCGTAAGCACACCGAGTATCACGACAGGATCGCCAGGGAAAAGAGGCGAACGGGGGGGGGATCATTGGGAACTTCTTGAATCGAGCGAAGACACTAAAACTCGAACGGGGCGGGTGGTGCCGTGTCCATAGTAGTGCTGAGGACAATGTCTCTGTATAGCGGCCCGGAGACTTTTTTTTTTTTTTTCCTGCTACTCAAGTGGACTATGACGACAATGGTCGTTTTAGTTGGGTGTAGTCGCAAGCACCTGTGTTCTTCAATTGAATGATCGACATAAGAAGGGAATCGGTCTGCCTTCTCAAGGCTACCAGTAAAGTCCACGGGGCACGGAGTCTATCTCTCTCTACATAGCACTCCATATGGTGTACCTTACGGAGTTTGATTCATCATTAACCCTTGCCGTAGCCTTGACTCGGTCGCCGAGTGATGAATGTCCGTGTCCGCGTCTGTGTGCTCCTCCCTCTTCCTCGCCTTCTCTCTTGTGGACTCTCTTGACAGTAGACAGATCGCCCAGGTAGCGAGCCATCATGGCCCATTTATGGATCCCACGCCGCCGAGCATGGATAGGGACACAGGGGCCCTGGGGCTTGGGATTACAATAAACGGGGTCCTCCTTAGCATCATTTTACGGAGTCTTTGTCGTTGCTGGGATCCAGAGACATGTGCAGCGCCAAAAGAGGGCAAAAGGGGATGCTGTAGATATGTACTTAGATACTGCGCTGGCACTACTCTGGAGAGAGAGAAAGAGAGAGAAAACCACTGGGACGGCGGCCCAATTGTCAAAAGGGCAGAACACTGCCACCACCATTACAGCAGCAATATCATTAACATGGAAAGAAAGCCCAAACTTGCAATGATCCCATTTTCCCGTGTAGATTGAATGATTAGCGAGCCACCAAAACATACGGATACAGATTACAGTAACCCATACAACAAAGAGAGGTCAATGCCCCCAAGTGGCTTGCTCGTTCCATGCCCGATGCATACATAGCCCACCTCCATCGTCCATCGCGACCCTCCCCGATCAGAGACATTTCATACATTCCGACCCCTGTCCTGCTGGAAAAGCAGCACACTCGCTCGCTAGGTCAGCACTCTACTGCACGTTTACTCTGGCGCGTCCGAACCCCATGGCTCGGTAGCTTGCGAACCGTAGCGCCGTTTTTTGTTTTTTCTTTTCTTTTCATTGGCGAGATCAGGAGCTCACTCGCTCTCTCACTCTGTTCTCTGTCGATAAGTTGTGCTCTTGTTAACTAAGCCTCGGCTCACTCTTTTTTTTTCTTCTCCATCTCAGCTTTCCTAGTCACGTCACCTTTCTGCATCGCCTCCCTCCGTGCATGCCGTATGTGATCAATGCCGTGCCGTGCCGTGTTCATCATATCACACTTAATAACTAAATGGTACCTTGGATTTTGATTTTGATTTTGATTTTTTCCACATTTTGTTTCTACTCTATTTCCCTCTACGGATTATATCGCCGAATTATTATGGTCTTTTGCTTATTTCTCTTAAGTCCCCCCCCCACCCCGGACACCTGTCGGTACATTATCCATGGTTTAAACGCTCTCATCATGGCTCCCTTCTTGTTTGGGGGCTACAGTACAAAGTAGTATCCAAGGTAAGCTTAGCCTAGACAAACAAACCAGAATAAGAAAAAGACACAGAGCACAAGCACAAAAAAAGGGGGCGTGTGCTTATGAACAGAATACGACTCTCTCTCTTTTCGCATTCTCACACCGACAAGCAATAATTAAACGTCTGGGCTTGTCAAAAAAGCTCGTGCGTGCTTTTTCATTTCTTCCGTCATCAATCATGGTCATCTTGTCAAATCGGTTAATCAGCCACGCCCCATGGTGCCCCAGGAGAATGATGTAACACCTAGTCCAGCCCTCTTCCTCTTACTTTTGGGGCGTCCACCACGTTTTTAGCTGGATCTTTCTTTAGTTAGTTGATTGCTGTGTCCCGGTTGCAACAGGAACAGGCGTACCTGAAACAGCATCAACATGGGCCACCTTTTTTTTTTTGGGGGGGGAATCCCCCACTACACACCTTCACACACACTTATTCTCCCTCTCTCCCGCCAACACTTTTTTTTTTTCCCTTGCCAAAGTGAGAGGGCTGACTATCCGGGCGCCGGTGCGCCGGGCGTTTCGAAACGAGGGGTGGAAACCTCATCTGGCGGTCATCAGTGTTCCCGCCAATGACATCAAGTCATCTCTGCCGGGGTAAGCATGTCGGCACTAAACCTTTGTCCCATCATCTTATGATTTCCTTCATTTGGGAATAGCTCTGCTCGCTTATGATTGGCCTTTTAGGCGGGAAAATGCCTGGGCTGGAATAACGGCCGCCAACCTCGTTGAGTCGACAACCCAGGCCCATGGACAAGGGGAAGAATGGGATTCCGCTGGAGAGAGACCCAGGAGATAGATCTACCGGGCTGCTGGCTGCTGGTTGATGTCGTTGTTGGGGGGGTACCGTCGTTTTTCGCTTTGCTTTTCTTAGCTTTACCCCTGGCTAAGGGAAACTCAAGTTCCTCAATGATCAAGGGGGGGATGGATCCAGTCCAGTCACGGCGCGTGTGGCTTATTCTGCGTCACTTATTCCTCTTCTTCTTCTTCTCTCCATTTTATCTGTCTGTTGCTACATCTCATCTGCCGTAAGACTGTGTGCGTCTGTGTGTCTGTGCTGTGTGTACTGTACAGATTATGTGCGTGTGATGATGAGACTCTGTCTGTCATCATTCCATTTCGCATGCTGCATCGTGCTTTTTTCTTTTTCCTTCTTCTTCCTCTTTCCTTTTTGGCTGCGTGTCCATCTGTCTGTTGCTGCGCTGCGTTGTCGACATCTGCAATGCATGTTGAATATCTTGTTCCCATTGGATCCCAGGTCTTGCCGTGCATCTGCGTGTTTCTCCTTCTGTCACGTTATCCATTTCCATCTAGCCGGATTGATTTCTTGACTCCAAGTTTCATCCTCCGCAGAATGGCCCCTCTCTTCCCATAGATGTCTCTCACCAGCCAACATCATCATGATCAATTCTCGCTCAAGTACGTACCGTACTCTATGTAAAATGCAGCGCCTTTTCTCCGTGTATTCACCCATGTACGCACGAGTTCAGTTTGGGTCATCTAAGAGCTCCAAAGAGCCACTTGACTCTGTTAGTCTTAGACCCTCGATCCTAGCGGTCCCATAACTTTTCTATCTTCCCAGAAACAGGAACCACTCCGGGGAGAAGGTCCCAAGCTCCATCGCCCCCTGCAGTATTGTTACTGTATGTACAAAGTAACTGGGTGTGTCGCGTTCTGATGCCATCATCATCACTCATCATCTTGAATGATCCCCATCGTTGTCTACCACGTTTCCCCCTTCCTCCTATTTTGGATGCGAACCCTGGGCACGTTCCACGGCCAACACAATGTTACCTTGATTGCCCGTGACCATTGCTCCGTACTCGCAATCAGTAAGACGTCGCCCAACCCAAGTGAGGGGCCCCCTCTTCTTTTTGCTTTGCTTGGTGCAT
Organism: Mariannaea elegans; assembly: GCA_930272665.1. Classification (NCBI taxonomy): domain Eukaryota; kingdom Fungi; phylum Ascomycota; class Sordariomycetes; order Hypocreales; family Nectriaceae; genus Mariannaea; species Mariannaea elegans. The sequence goes on from CAKNEU010000068.1 coordinate 63,535, forward strand.
TAATTGGTTATGCAGTACGGATTAGCTTCCAACGGGTTTCCAACGACTGGATACACAGACATCGGCGCAGCCCAACATCGTCATTCCCATAACCACGGCGAGTGGTCATGATGCCCCAAAACACTCATACAGCCTTCCGCTAGAACCCTGCAACGCCATGTATCCCGCTGGCCTCTACAACGCGGAATATCCGAGGCAATACTTCGAAATGTGTCACACTCCAGGTTACGTATTTCCCAGATGACCTGCTGTACAATTAAGTGTCTCCATAGGGTTCTGGACTTTTGTGCAATCGCTCACTAAGACCCATGCTTCGACTCCGCCGCCTCCGTCGGCCTAATCCCTGCGTACATCCCGCTGCTCCATTGGCCCCCCTTCCAAAAAATGGGCATCCTTTTGTGAAATTACGGTAGCATGTCATTTTTTTACCTTATCCCGAGCATACTTGCGACAGCTATGTATGTAGATGTATATGTACGAAGTAACTTACAGATTAGAAGTGCGGATTACCTTACGTACCTTGCAGTTGCTGGGCTGGGTCCGCAAGTGTAAGGGTGCAGAAGCCTCTTCTTCTTTATGTAGGTATTTCTTATTGCGAATATTATATCTTGTAATTAATCTGTAATTCAGTTGATATTGTATCTTTCTGGTGGTCTGATCGTCAATTATTCAGCCTTGGAGAAGGACAAACCCATCGTCGTTTACCTCGTTTTCGGCTTAGATTCCTTCGGATAACTCCAAGCCCATTCGTTAACCACCATCAGCAATCGTTTCGCCGTCATCCGTTGAAGAACCCACGCCGAAACCCACAGACCATTCGATGCTAATCTGCAAGAATGATGGAGATCATGTCAATATGCAGGACGACGCCTGCCTGTCGAGTCATGAGGCTTTACGAGTGAGGAATTAATTAACTGCCTTCGCAAGAGTTGACGGATTAATCCAAGGCCGCCAAGGTGATGTGTAGATCAAGTAGCAAATGTATCACGTTTTATTTGCGTCTTTCCACGCTTTCCACGCGGTCTTGTCCGTGTCCATGTCCCATTCCGGAGATCCCGGTTGCTAACAATGGCTATTGCCCCCCCCCCCCCCTTTGACTTGCGTTGACCCCATGCTGTGATAAGACGTGCACACATTCGAGAAACGGGACACAACAGAAGCGAGTCCGCAGTCCCGAGCCCGAGCCACAGGAACGGGCCATGGGGCCAGTGGCGATATTATTTCTATTTCAGGCATGGTCTTCCGAAAGAGCTGGGGATGTGGAATGAACTAGTAAAGAGAAGTGAATTCATATTTTACATGTGGTAATTAGTTCTGTGCCACGGCATACAAGTATGTCTGTATCATAAAGTCGTGACTTGGTGTCTTGTTGATGTTTGTGTCCACCATATATTTATTAAGCCGTTGGCGGTATGCAAACAACTTTACTACGCAGGTATAGAACCTGAGGTGGCGTAGAGTGTTCTATTTCAGACAATGACATGTTCATAATGGGTTGAAGAATAAGAAAAGAAATATTAAAATTTGGAAAAGAAACAATTATCGACTTGCCTTTTGGGTGAATCATCCCCGTCCTATCCGTGCTTAGTGAATGTTTCTCTCCCATTTTCTTTTTTGTTTTCTCTTTCCCCAGCGGCAATCGCTTTATGAACACACTTTTACGGGTTTAGTGAATACGTTCCATTCTTGTTCAGCTCATTTTTATTCGTCTATCATCCCACTCTGCGTCGTCGGCTTTTGTTTCTGTTTCGTTCTCTTGCACTCACTCCGAATTAGCTTGACCAAACGATCCTCCACTTTCCAAGGACGTCTAAGCGTTGTCTGTGTGTGTCTATGTGTCTGTGTGTGTGTGCTTTTTTTTTTTTCTTCTCCTCCTGTTCTCGAACAAGAAGCTAGACAGGATCGCAGAGGGGACACTTGGACATTTTTGTTTCATAGCCTTATTTTCAATTCAATCAAACTCGCCCGTCATTGTGTCGATTGTTCTCCGTACTTCAGCTCCGGTTGCTATACACCCATGAAGAGGAAGCTCATCGAACAGACAACCGAGCAGCCCAGAAGAAATAGCGCCATTTGGTATCCTTAATATGATCACCTAGGGTCCAGCCATCTGAGACATTGAGAGGGACCATTTCCATGATCGGTTATCACATTCGATTTTGGTTGAGTAACTAACTTGAGAAAGGCAAGACCCGGCCTGGCCATAGAAGAAAGAGTCTAGAAACACTTCCATCCCCATCTGCAAAACAAAACAAAACAAAAAAAAAACTGCATCCCAAGTGGGCGCATTCCTGATGATCCTCTCGTTTAGAGCACCAGTTCTAGTAATCATGAACAGCAGAAAAAGGTGTCGGAGGATTTCACCAACAAAACACCTCGCCTCTGCTCGTCACACCAAACAACAGCCCACTCAGTGATCCTTCCAACTTCCCTCAAGTTGCATGCATCTTCTTCTACAAGTTGTGATGGCTTGTCGTTGCCTGCGCTGAATGTCAAACCTCCGGTGCTTTTAGTCCCCTGCTCAGGAGTCCCAGCCACCCCTCCTTCACTCCCAAACCCTGGGAACCCATACTCTCATCAAGGGTCCTGATCAGCAGCTGCATGCTCCAGTGTTCCATCTTGTTTGTTAGTGTTTAAACCAACAAACCAAAGGCATCAAAACTAGCAAGGCTAGAAGGAGCTTCGAGTTTGAATTACCCACCCCTCCCCCCTTGTTGATCGTTCCGCACGTCGTTTGCTTCGTCCAACAGCCCGAAGATTCTCGGCCGAGCACTGCCACAGTGTCTAACGTCTCTGGTTGGTTGTTCATCGAAAAGGTCAAAAAGGTTTCTTCTTATTTTGTACAGTATGTAATACCTTCGTGCCTGGACTTGTCCTCTCTTGGAAAGCCTGGTCCTGGTCCTGGTCCTGGTCTCATCCATCCAGCTTAGAGCCTATGCTACCCGCACCCTTCCCATAAAACTCCACGAACATTGTTTGTATACATAGAAGAAGTAACCAGCACTTGGAACCATTATTGCACGGCCGTGTATGTCCCCTCCCCAAAGAAAAAGGAAAAAATTAAAGACCGACATCCGCCCGACTGACGTATGTTGTTTCCAGCTCTCCCCTCAAAGTCCCTTTAGCGAGCCGTGATCTCAGACTCCATCTGTGAGGGGCCTCAAAACATTTCCAAAATTCACCCCCAATAAATGAATATATCCATTGGGATCCCCCATGCCATGCATCTCATCGTCCTTTAACTTAACTTTAGTTTCGCGTTACGTTACGCACTTGTACTGAAATAGTAATTCTCCCACAGATACTCGTAGTCCTCGAGGATTCCGGCAATGAACCCAGGCATCCGCTTGCTGACGCCGTGAACAGCCCCTTTGGTGACATTCTCGTACGCAGCTCCCCGCATCGCCCACCAGCCCATTGCCCATCCACGCTTATTCCACTCGTCGCGTTCCAAAGACGTGGTTCGCAGCCCGCGATCCCGCATCTGACGGGCCGCGTACTCGGCCGCTATACCAATCAGCCAGGGCGTCCACGACTTCTTATCCTTGGTGCGGGCCATAGCAATGGCATAAATTAAGGGAGATAGGATGTGCAACATCTCGGCACCCTGGCTACTGCCCTTGAGCTGGTTGAGCAGCTTTGTCGCGGGCTTAATGTCATCGGCTGTGAGGACGCGGCTCAGCAAATACGAGCTGATATCGCCCGCCACGGGAAGAGATGGCAGGCTCATACCCGTCCGTGGCATGGTCCACTCTCGTTCGTGCGGCGGTTTCAGCGTCTGCATGCCGTAGTTCAGCCCTGATGCAGAGCCAGAAGCAGAACCATCCACCGAGACGTCGTCCATGAGTTCGCTCTCGCTGCGGAATGCGAGTGCGTCTTCTTCCTCGGAGAGGGACTTGTCCTCGGGGATAGGTTCCCGTTCTGGTAGCACAGGCGACACAAGAGGGCGTGACCTTGTAATGCGCATCAGGAGCAGGCGGCAGAAGGCCTTGATGGCTTCCAGGATAACTACCACTTTCCACCGTGAACGTTCGCCACCTCGGCGTTTGGCTGACATTTCCCACAGCATCTCAGTGTAAATAACCATCTGCAGCAACATGGCTATCCGCCTATAAGCGCTACTTTTCTGAGTCCAGTGGCGGGTATATCGCGCATGCGCCGAGGGTAAAGAAGCCATGGGCAACCTTGACAGCGCCTTCTGCAGTAAGTTATCATGGTAAAGGGAGAGGAGCTGAACTCCAGAATGAATCGATTCTGACGCGATTTCGGCGTCGCGGAAGCGGCCTACATGCAGGTTCTCGTATTAGAGATATTCTTACAAAGTATATCAAAGAAGGGGACACGCTAGTGGCCCTGTCCGGATCCATGTCTTGTAGGGTGTGTGCAGATGCCGCTCACCTGGGATAATATACGTCAAGCTTCGCAAGGCGCTCTCAATTTGCGACACCTGCCCAGCATTCTTGGTAATGAAGTCTTCGTACTTGGATAGCCATTTTGGGGGCATCGAGAGAATGTTGCCCAGCGACGGTCGCTGCTTCGATTGCGCCTTGGCCGTCGACGTTGTCGCTGGTCTTGTTGTTGAAGATGAAGCCATATCAATTGGGCCTCCAAATAGCTGCTGGGAGTGGAAGTCGAAGATAGAGGGCGCGACGCGAGCTTATTTCAGTCGTCAGAGTGCGGCTTCGGATGGCGACGTTCAAGCGATAGCATGACGCGGAGTTGGTAAGGGGGATACCACGGCGACGTTGGCGAGAAATGATGTTGGTTTGATGGTTGATCCTCCCTGCCCGGGAGCTCACTCGTGAAATGCCCGTAGTATGCCGAGGCACGTCACGTTCGAGCAGAACGCTAAGTGACCAATGCCTGAGGCAATACCTCGGCTTACTTACCCTACACTAAACTCTGCTATCTCGAATCTCGAGTCCAATTTACACCATAAGTCAAGCTTTGATCGTCGACAAGGGGGTAATTTAAAGGCGCCTGTCTTGTTGGGTCAACTTATTTGCGGTTTGTACTGGAATGGTGGGTTGCACTCTCGTTGTTCCCCTTGATGTATTTGATCGAGCAACCTCAATTGGTTCGCCAAAAATAATACTATATACCTTCATAGACTCCTTTATCTTCAAATAAACTTCTCAAATATCAATATTAATTCAGACATGATTAAATTTCTAGTCATCTAAAGGCGTATACACATTACTTTCGTGTACTGTAATTATGATAGACGCAGCACTTCAATAATACCGTGTTTTATACAATCCACCCTTTCAGGTTCACCAACAATGCAGGAGATGGGCCCGAAGGCAAACACTCGGAAACCTGGTTCATGTTTTCTTCCCCAGGGTATGGTCGATGAACGCCGAATGGTTGAATATGAGGAACAATCCAATACACGCAACTCAACAAAACCTTCGGGCACCGTCCTGTTGCTGTGGTCCAACCCGCAGAGGGAGATAATCCCATATATCGCTCGTTTATCACTATGAATATGGGGTCGGCCTGGCAGCCACGAAAGAACAAAGATTCGTGTATCTATATTACCGTGAAGCCAGCCTGCTCTAGCTCCTTGCCACTTGGGAGAATTGGTCGTCCTTGCATAGGGAACGGCCAGAAAAGAGGATTTTCCATGCCTTCGGCCGTCTTGGCAACCGAAGGTTGTTTATCGCTCCCGGCCAAGGCCTGGCCCATTCCCCAAGTGCACAGGATATCTTCCTCTCGTAAATTTGGAGCAAAGAAGTTAAGACTGCCCGTATTTGGCCGGACTAATCTGTCATACTCCTCAGCGGTGAGTTTGGCACCGCTGGCGTCGACATCAATGTCCCACTTCTGCGCAAGATAGCGCAGGATATTAAGAGCTTGCTCAGCAAAGTGATGACAAGGAGCCATCTCTGTGAGGTCGGCTATACCCTGAGTGATGGCCTCCTTCACATGAGGGTCGAGCTTGGCCGCCTTCTCCATGTTCTCCACCGTGGAGGCATCATTGACGCGCTGGAGGGCGGTGGCGCCGATGGCTAAATGCATGATAGCCGACGTTAGTACGAAGTAAGGCACGAAAGACGGCGTCCTGCGCAATGTATAGAGTTGCGAGTATGACTTTAACAAGCCTTGGATCGCGTCCGCGGCTTGCGAGCAGACATCGCGGGGCGACACTTTGGAGCCAATGATCCGTAGCTTAATTAGGGGCCTGAAGAGAAGTAAAATGGCAAAATGATAGTACATACTTGAAAATGTTAGGTCCATTCCTGAATCCCATCGACTCTTTTTTTGGGAGCTTCTATCAACTTACTGAGCAAATAGGACAGCTGGTGTAAAATTGTGCCCTAACCGCAACACCTCTGGTATCCGGTCATACCAGTTCAGGTATTGCGTGTATATGGACAAGAGGTCTCTCGCTGTCAAAGGTCGTCCTGGAGAATGAAGAATATATAGAGACTGGTGGACGAGCTCACTGAGTTCACAGAAGCACTTATACACTGAGCGTACATTAGATGGCTGCTCACAAGAGCGTTGCATTGGTGCACCTGCGCCTCGTTAACAGTTGGATTTCCAGTGCTAAGAACCAGGATTTGCTCACACTTACCATCGTCCGTATAGGGCACCCACAGCGACGCCTCGATATCACCTATTATCGCTGGCTTGGGTGGCAAGTGAGGGAAGCAAGAACACTGTGGCAACGAGCCAGTAGCAAGGGACCATGCGCTGTAGCAGAAGAAGTTAGACGAGATAGATCTGAGTTCTCCGATTAATAACTTACTGGTCCAAGGCGAAGGCTCCCCAGAATGTGGCCGATTGCACGGCAAGTTCATCCTCATCTCCTTCGTCCTGAATACGATGTAGTCCCATCTCGATGGCAAGTCGAATGCTCTGGCCTGCGTAGTACCAACTCTCTGAGTCTCGACCACAGCTAGCTTCTCGAATCGACATAATGCCCAGCGCTTGAATCGTGGTCAAGGTGTGATGGTCTGTCTCCTGATAGAAGAGCCTCTGCGACTCTTTAAAGAAATGGTCACCAGATGAGTAAGGGTCGTTTGGATTTGCGCGTGTCATGGGGTGCGTCGAAAAGCGGCAGCCCAAGGCAAGGAGTGCATTGATCAATATGGGTGAGCAATATCGATGCCGTCCGTCTTGAAAGTCTCGTAGAAAGTGCTCTTTGCTCAGCGATGCAAAGGTGGGATATTCCCAACAGAAGTAGAGGGCTAGAAGGTGTTGAACCAGGTTGATGTCATTAGTGATGCTGGTCCAGGAAGAAGTCGGGGTCCTCATTTCCGGTTCATTCAAAGGTGAAAGGACTTGTTCGAGACCACGATATCTAGGAAGTCCGTCGGACATTTGATCTGGATGCAAGCCATCAGCCCATGATGCCACCTGAGATTGCGGCGGTCCTCGAATATCCGTGGTCCAGCTCATAACATCCGGGTGCGAGTTGCTCCGCGTCGACCCGGCCTGGCTGTGGGAGGAGAAGTGCCATGGACTGCCGTGACTAAGTTCGGTCCTCACGCCGGTCTGTTGTGACGACCCGGGGTTGACGCCGATGCTCATGGCAGCCAGCGAACCGAGACCGCCACCAGGAAAGCCGGCAACGGGACCTAAGGAGGAGGGTTCATGTCCAGATCGAGAGGTGAAAGACGGTAGAGCCCCCCCACCAGAGGGCAGAGTACCGCCTAGCCATTCCGAGATGTTCTCAATCGATTGGCCGCCTCGTAGTCGTGACAGCACGTCTTCCCAAACGTCTGGTCTGACAAGGGCGGCAAAGACTTGGTCGCTGGATCGTTGCCGTTGACGAAGGCTCTCTATCTCGGTTCGGAGATTCTCTTTTGACTGGCGTACTGGTATTTCATAAACGCATTCGGCATCTTTTTGGGACTTGCAGCGCCCGCAAGGTTTTTGCCCATCGCACTGTGATAGCACGCAGGTTTGTCAGCAAGGGGGATTTCACCTTCGGGGCGACGGGAAGCAGGCTAGCATGACAATTCACCAACATGGCCCACGTACCTTGGCACGCTTCTTCCGACACTCCGTGCAGGCATTTGGCGTTACTATACCGAGGCCGCGTCTTCGCTTCGAGTGTTGTGAGTTGACATTAACGGACCCTGAGGCTGTGGAGGGCGTGTTGGAGGACTGGGCCGAGTTGGGGGTTGGATTCCCCTGAGACTGGGCTCCGGAGGCCGCAGCATGGGACGCTGAAACTCCTTGGGGAGTATTTCCAGAGCTATGTTGCTGACTGGACGCCGCGACGGAGGTGTTTGTGGTGTTGATGTCGTCGTCCATCGCGTCAAGGCCTAGCCGAGACGAGGCGCCTCGCTTTGACTTGGCCACTTCGGATTGTGTGATCGATTCCCGGGGTTTGAGTTCAGCTCGGAGGAGCTCGGGCAGATCGAGGTCGAGTTCGAGGTATCCTGAGGGCGAAGGTGGCAGCGACGGAGTCAACGCAACCTGACATGCTGCGGAAGGGAATGGGGAGGGGACTCGATCGCGAGAGCTGTAGCCGTGGTCGCTTATGCTGTAGCTGGAGCTAGAGCTTTAAGCTTTTGACGCTGTCGCGGTGACTGTTGGTGTTGCGGGGTGGGGTGCTGTGTGGATGAGGAGGAGTTGGCGTAAATCGGTAGCGGGGGAGAATGGAAATTGGATTCGCAGCGTGTTTGATCATGAGCGTCCTGGATATGGAGCAAAAGAATGCAAAATCATGAGCCTGAATTGGGAACTGGAGGGTGGATTTTGAAAAACCTATCGGGTAGAAGATAGTTATTCTCTGGCGCTGTCGCGGACTATTCAAGACTGAAGGAGTAGGGGCTTGCTCCGCGAAGGGAGACTAGGGATAAAGATCCTACTCGAGATGGACGGAAATATGATTTTTCCCCCCCGTCCTTTGCTTGCTGCTCGACTAGTTTCGGTTCATGTCAAGTATGATGCAAGGGCCATGATTATTTGGAAGTAAGATATCCGCGTTTCCAGTTGGGCGATCAATGCGAACAGAACCTCGAAACAAGGGGAGGAACGTTTAGCGGGTGTAGGGGTTAAGTGAATTGGTAACGTTATGGGCCGTTTGTAATGAGAACATTGTTCTTAAGGGAAGGAGAAGAATTGTGCAAGGCAGATGAAAAGTATGACCTTTACATTCAGGTTAGAAAGGAAATAGAAGCACTGCCGGATTGAGATGGGCATGGTTGGTGGTGGAAGACAGAGCCGGGTTTCCCGCCGTTGATGATGGCCCCTTTCAAAGAGAACACATGCTTGCAATTTGGGTTTATTTCTTCGTCACTCACGCATCATGTCACTTTATTTGACATGGAAACAGCATGGTGAGCTTTTCTGGCGTACTTAAGGCCCTAGCTCTTCCGTGCCTCTTGATAGATGTACTCGCTCTTGATACCCTTATTGGGAATACCCCGAAGCCATTAACATCCGTTTATTCGCAAACACGTAGTCATATTTACCCCGCGAACTCATACACATCCTTCTATGCCTCACTCGTTCAGCGCACTCTTCAGCTTTCAGCTTTCAGCCTAGATCGCCCCTCACCCCGCCTCAATGTCCTCGATTCCAAACATGTCGCAATGAAGACGTCAAAATCTGAACCGCACTAACCCACGACTCGGCGATACTTGGTTTCCACGACCCCCTGCAAAATGACATCACATTAGATTTGCTCTTCTATACCACCAATGCTAATAATTGCCGGCCAGGGACCCTCTTCCCTGAGCATGATCGACCCCCCCCTTTCCTGACGTTTTTGGGGCCTGAAGGCCGATCCTTTCATCGAACAACTGCTTGACCTGGACCTGTTGTGCAGTGGATGCACGATTGACCTTGACTAGACTTATGCCGTTGGAATATCGATGCACACCATCTTTGTTCCTGGCCGAGACCCGAAAACCCGCTTCGTGATAGCTTCTTTTTCATTTTGGTCTTGTGGCTGCCCTCCTGAACCGCCCCGTCATACGTCATTAACTCAGCTTGGACATTGGAGAGCTGGGAGATGGTCCCGAAAATTTGGCATGACGTTTGTTTTTTACAACCATCTTGTCAATGAAACTCAATTCACCAAATGGAGCTTCTGGTCTCGGAATTCGTCTAATGCATTGCACGGCATAGCCACAGCTGGGCATTCCCTTCTCACATATCGTGAAGGGGACTTTGTTGTTGCTGTAAAGGCGTTGCGTCGTAAACATGTATTCTGATTATGCGCTGTGTGTATCGCGATTAAGATATTACACTCTATTTATTGTACATTTTCTTTCTGTCCGCCTTTTGTTTTCTCATTGCCTATCCATCTTACTTCCTTTGCTTGGAGAGCGCCCATATTTAACGGGGCTCAGTGACCGATCCCTCTTGGTTGGGCTTCGCCGACCTGATGGTGTGTAAGGCGCCGCAAGCAGTGGCTTCATCTTTGGCGGCGAGGTGTCCGTGTCGGTTCCCTCATCAAGCAGGGCATGTCTGTTCGTGCGTGGTGTCTGGACGGGGACCCACATGAATCCAGGGCTCTCCAGTGGCATGGCCGGGTCGTGGATGGGAGCTGAGGTCGCGGGAGCGGCCGGCGTGGCCTTGCTGTATCTGCCGAGCGTGAAGTTGTTCGCAAAAGCGCAGAGGATGAGAATGGCGAAGAAGAAAGCCTATCTGTTTTAGCTTTGAAACTTCAAGAGCTGGCTCGTTAATGGATTGCTTACCCAGGCTTTGAGGTTCATTGCGTCAGAGAACTCGTTGATAATCTCTGCAATTTGCTTCGCCGTCACTTTGACCCTCATGATAGACTCTGGGTTCTGCATCATGCAGTCGTACCACTCATCACACACGATCTTGAGAGCAGGGCGGTCCTTCTTGGAACATTCGTTGAGAGTGTACTGATTTTGACACTCCGTCATTTTGCTCATTAATTCCATACGAGCCGCCTCGTTAGCGTTGCGAATATCTGACCGCACCGTGTCCACAATTGCCCATCCAACGTAGACGAAAATGGTAACGAGGAAGAAATTAACCATGAGCTGTATCCATCGAAACAAGTTTTCGGGAGCGTTCGGGTGCTCGTCTAACATGTGGAAAAGAGATCCCACAAGGCCTCTTGAAGGGGTTGACTTGTTCATGTTGCTGCGAGATCGGTTCTGTGCCCGAGGAGCCATGCTATCGTCTGAGTCGGCATCTGAATCATCCCATCCTTGACCTCGATGTCGGGCAACGTCCTTGTCATAATTGTGTCTCTTTCTTTTTCTCAAGAAATCCACAGCTGATATCTCCCTCCCTCCCCGAATTTCCCCTCTCCCAGAAGTATACCTTTTAGATGAAAGCGATGTTTTTCCATATCGAAGTGATTTGTCAATCTTGGAAGGGCTCGGGGTTCCACCCATAACGATATCACCCATGCGATCCGCTTCTGGAGTGTCGTTGGGGAAGTCTGACGTCTCAGTGAGGGCAGGACTGTCCTCAGCACCGCTAGCTTCTGATAGGACAAGCTCATCAAATGGCCGTCTTGGTGTGGTAAAGGCCGGGTTTCGAAATGCAGGGGCGGAAGCCTTCGAAGGAAGCTGTGGTGTAAAGGACGATAGCTGAGGAGGGGGAGGTTGAGATTTTGACGGTGTGCTTAGATTGGAAAATGGGTTCGGCCGGGAGAGAGGTTTTGAGGCAGATGCGAATACTGTTAAAGCCTGTTAGCCAGCTGTAGATGCACTTCTTCAACTGACGAGCTGGGACGATGCGGTTGGTGGCTGAAATAGCGCCATACATACTATTTTGCTGACCATTTTTTGTGGCATGTGTAAATGGACTCGTGGGATCAAGAGCGCCGGTCCCTTGATACTCCCAGTCCATAGGACCTTCATATGTTCTGCGATCCATGGTCATGGAGAGTCGTTGGGCTGTTGTGGCTACCGCGGATTGACCCCAGATGCAGAATGTTGTTGTTGTTGTTATTGGGGATGATCACGGAGAGGGTCCTGTTCAGGACACGGGGATCTGTGGCATCTTCGCCGAGTAATCGTCAATGGCAACCAGAGCTCAAGTAAACAAACTTCCTCATTTGTTGCCTGAGGTTTCAAAAAGTGGGCGGCTTGCTTATGTCAGCTGCAGGGATGTGCGCCTCACTTGTATCGCGACTCAAGCTAAAGAAAGTTGGGAGCTCCGTGACAGTTTCAGCGTTGACCAAATCTTTTTCTCCAATCCGCTCACAAATTTCCTCCTTGCTATACTCAACACACCATAACTAGGACCATTATTCATTTCAAGTATCGAGACCTCCGACACTTGACGCCATGTCCGACAACGAGTCCCGGGCTGGGTCTCCAGCTAACGAGGACCCCATTGAGGAGATTCCCGAACAGGAGGAGGCTGAAGAGGAGGTGGCGGCCGCCGACTCTGATAGGGACTCAGATGCACTCTCTGAAGTCGACGAAGATCAGCTCGAAGACTACGACCCGGAAACGGCCAACATCGAAGACCGACCTGTCGATATTGATGAAGACATTGCCCGTACCTTGAAGGCGACGAAGAGAAAGCGCGTGGATGGCGAGGCCGCCGTTCGGAAGCCTCGCGAGGGCCGACGAGAGAAGAAGCGTCGAGATCGAGACGAAGATGTTGCTATGGACGATGCTCTTCAGGAAGATGGTGGTAAGAAGTCGCGGCGACCCAGGCGCACTGGCGATACTGAACGGCGTCCTCGCTCTAAGCCTGATACACCCGAGCCTGAGAAGGATGAGCATCTTACTCCCGAGCAGAGACGGAAGAAGGCTATTGAGCGGGCGCTAGATGCCGCCATTCAAAAGCCTACCGGCCCCAAGCGCAGAGGGAAGAAGGACGAGATTGTGAGTTCTTTGTTACCTCTTGATATACTGAATTTTACTAACCTGAATTGCTCACAGGATCTTGAAGACGAGCTCGACGATCAACTTGCGCAACTCAAGGTCCGGATGGAGCAGGCGTGCCAGGCCGACAATGATGCCCGCGAGGCAGGCCTACCAGCGCTTCATAAGCTCAAGCTCCTACCCGAAGTCACTGGCATTCTCAATCGAAACAACATCCAGCACGCTGTGTTAGATCCCGAAGTCAACTTCTTGCAGCATGTCAAGTTCTTCCTGGAACCCCTTAACGACGGGTCTCTCCCAGCCTACAACATTCAGCGTGACATCTTCGTGGCGCTTACGAGACTGAACATTGAGAAGGAGGTTCTTTTGAGCAGTGGTATTGGCAAAGTGGTCTTCTTCTACACCCGAAGCAAGAAACCTGAGCCGAGCATCAAGCGAATGGCGCAGAGGTTGCTGGGCGAGTGGAGCCGACCTATTCTGAAGCGAACCGACGATTATAAGAAACGACAAATCGAGACGCGCGAGTTTGATTACGCGTATGTAGACACTCGGTACCAAACCATACCAATGCACACTACTGACAGAATATATAGGGCTGCCAAGCTGGCACAGCGTCAGAAGACAAACTCACAGTTCACCTTGTCCCAGCGTCCGGCGCAGTCGGCGCGGGATGCAGAGCGAGAACGTATTTTGGCACCGGCACGGGGCAACAACCAAGCTCGTATGGTCAACTTGCCTTCTAGCTACACTATTGCACCTCAGAGTACTTTCGATGGCAGCAGAGGAGGTATGGACCATCGCCCACTGGGTGCGGGCGGTATGGAAGCTTTCCGCAAGATGACGCAGAAGAGGAAGAAGAAGGAGTAAAGGAATGTGTTGTGATGGATCTAGAGGGGCCAGAGCAAGAGTCATACTTGAGAAGAAAATTGTGTATGCTATTGACGAGAGAGGAGGATATCAAAGGCTTGGTAATGGCAAGGACCAGGTTATTGGCGTTTGAGGCGTACAAGGAATCAATCAATACATGCATAGTACACCAGATGAGGGAACTGAAACAATATATACTGTCTAAACTAAAAATGAAGATATAGGTGGTCCTAAGCCGAAATGAGACCTGTGGAATCTGCGGCTTCCTCACTTGTTAATATTATCTCCAATTTTTATATCCGATTGCAAAAGTCTTGGTGAATGACGGGCCAGCCTTGATCAAGCCGCGGCTCTCCATAGATTTGATGTGGCAGTTTCATCTTGAGGTATCCGTCACATGGACAAAATCTCATCGGCTGGCCTCAAAAATGAAGGGACGGGGGTCATGTGAAGGCAGTCGGGTCAACGGCATTCAACTAGTGCCTTTGAATTCGGCCTATGGTGGATGATATTATATGTGTTTTATTGGAGACGGGCCTTTCTGTTTTTGCGCTTGTGTGGCCACCAGTAGACCCTATCTTTCGAGGCCAAAATGGAAACCAAATGGTGAGCTTAAGATACTATGTCGCCCGAACTAGTGGCAGGGCGGGTAAGTGTGCTCGGTCGGGTTGAAGATGAAGGCACGCAGACTTCGGGGAATTGAGGTCAGTTCTATGTGTAAGTGAGCATGAAGATCATAGTTGACAGGTTAAGGCGACGGAAAACCAAAGTGAGGAGAATGGCGATTGGGTGCTGATATCGCATCGAAGGTGGATGATTGCATGCGGTTGACCAAGGTTCCTTGTCAGTGGTGACGTCAGGTCGACAGGATTCCATGTAAGGGTTACTCGGTTACCTGTGCCCCGTACACGATTTGAAAAAGAGTCATATTATGGGAGCGGCATTTATTGGGATGAGAGACGATCGCAGGGATGGGTCGAGAAACACATTATGGAATACAAATTTGAGGTGAGTTGACATCTTTGTCCTGCCTTGAGCTTTACCGACCAGGCATGTACCGTATGTCCTTGAGGAAGCGGAGGCTCCACGACCCTATACGCCGTACCTATGTATACGCGGGACCTTTGGTTCACCAGAGTGTAATGGATTCTGAGTTTTGATACTTCATTAGTGGTCATCCTACAGGACGGACTAAATTGATAGAGAGAGAGGGAGAGAGTGGGAAAAACACTTGTAAAACCTATGGAAGCAATATAGATGTGCATACCAATACTTAATGTACTGGTAGTCTAGACGGGATAACTCTGCCCAGCTTGGGTTGACGTGAGATCGGCGTGAACAATCAGGGTAGTATGGTAACGCAGCAGTTGTAGCGTCAACTACAACCACCATAGCCGTCATCATTAATCCGGACTGTAGCTGGGGGTTTCAATGCTGCATGGCCACTGCAGAATGACTGGGGCAAAGGTGCAGGCCGTTTTCGGGAATTTCCCTTCCCTTGCATCCAGTCGAGCTTCCCAGGTGGCTGGATTTTGTCCGTTCCTCCATTGGTAGAGAAGGGCAAGAGAATGGACGAAGACGCAATAATAACCACCTCCAAGTCCGTCCTCCCTCATCAATCTATCTTCTCCTCTCCTCCCAACTCTTGCCCATAATTTTCAGCATCACCAATTTAACATTCATCCCATCTTCTGCTCCTTGTATATATTGCTTTGATCAATGCCTGCGAGCACGTATTTGTGATTGTGCCAATTCCGCTCCTCATCTTCCGGTAAGACAATCATTTTCTCTTATCCATCCGTTCTTTAGCTCATTCTTTTCCCCTCATTTCTCACCTGATGGCTTCTTTTCGTCGCAAAAGCCGCACCCGCCGCAGCCACCATGACTCCCCCCCCCCCCCCCAGATGTCTAGTGTACCCTTGCCCGAGTGCGCCTGGTTCTGTACGCGGGTGGATGGCTTGACTGGGTCACTGTCTCAGCGCTCCCGGGCGTCCCACGAATCTTGCACCGCCTTCTAACAAAGGCTTGCTCTGGATACGGAATGTCTAGCGTCGCATTCGTCCTTGTCATGACATCGATGTAGCTTGGCACGGTGCTTATTCCTATAGCTCCCGTTGGATGAGCTCGGAATATATAATCGTACAGGTGTACATGGTATGTATCGGTACCTCTCGTCTCGGGATGTGATGAATGCGCAGAGCCAGGTCCTGATTATGCCTAAGCCGCCCTGGACCCAATCGACATCCCCACATTGCTGCGACTCAAGTCCCTTCTAACCGCCGGCATCGAGGAGCTCGCTCGTCGTGTACAATTTTCTTGTCCTAGCCCATCACTTCTCATCATCTCTTTGTCGGCTGCTTCTATTCAGATCATATTTTCTAACCTGTGTTGCCTTGTGTGCAACCACAGCCTTTATTCCATTTGTTATCATCGCTGTTCTTATTGATCTCGCACCGCACTGCGAGACATTCGTATCGACTAGCACTCGTTATTGATTGAGCTGACGATTGGCGACAAGGGATCTCCGCTAATTTGACTACCCTGCCTATTAAAGGAAGCTACCAGCACCCATCGACGACCTCTTGCACTACGGAATCTAATAACTCGAACTGACAACCCGTCCCACGAAACCGACTGGGGCCCGAATTTCCTCCCACCTCCCCTCCGCTCATCTCATCACTTCACTTCAATCACCGTTGCCTCAGCCCTCACGGCTTGCACGGAGCGCCATCACAAGCCATCGGTTAACAGGTCTGTCGAGAGACCAATTTGCCCTCCGATGATCACAAGTAGATTGCGCCACCGCATCGCAATTATCTCCCCTTTCGCGACAAAACTCCCGTGAGCCCCGCTACCGTTCCCCAACGACGAGCTGCATCTCCAGAAACACACTCACCACTGGTCCACGACTAAGGCGCTTTCGATCAAATCCATCCATTGCCGTACCTTATCCTGTGAGCAGACTTTATCGACTAGACCGGCGATTCGAACACTCGTAAACAATCCACCACAATCCCCCCTCATCCACCCCACCTTGGATCTGGGTCAATCTTCAAGCTCGATCGTTCGCTCGACGATAGAAACACAACCCAGGGAGCGTTATCGCCACCTGACTCCAAATTGACATCCAATTTTCTAGTAAAGTGCGCGAAGTTCGCGACGACAATACCACAAATATGAACGGTGGCCAACCCCCCGAGGCGCACAAGCTCCCAGGAGTTGGTACGAACGGGCACAATAGCAATAGCAACAGCAACAGCAGTCTCGCGGCTAAGAAGCGCAAGAAGGACGGGCTCAAACCCATCATCACCACGGATGGAGCGGGTCTTCACCCTGTTGGGTATGTAAATGAACTTTTCCCTTGGTCTTTTGTTTTATCCGTTATTCCATTCATGACCTTGATTGGTGCACTCCGTCGCTCAATTCCCATGACGACATTGTCTTGTCTTCCGGTGGACTACCAATCCGTCTACCCTTTGGCTGGAAGTCCTTGCCTTCGGATCCAAGCGTCCAAACCCTTTGAGCTTATTGCTCTCACACGTTTCGCGATCTTGGTCGATAACGTGACCTTACGGAGTCAAATACACGTATTTATTCTCTTGCGTATTCCTCATCTCGGCAGACCTTGACAGGGCGCATTGTCCGTGGTTTATGACAAGGCCAAAGTTATGAATGGACCATGGCGTGGGCATGGGAGAAAAGAAGAGGCTGGCGAGCCTCGATGTGAAGGAAGGCAATTGGCGGCAACAGCTTGTTTCATCGCCAGGGTAGTTCCATCGGCTCTGGTCTGAGCTTGAGTCGAGGGGCAAGGTACCTAGAATGAAGCCTAAGCTCAGGCCGAAACGCAAGCCTAATGAGCCAGAAATCATCAACAACAGCGGAACAGAAGCGGGTCTTTGGGCAAGCTTGTGGCACGGGCTACTAGGCATTACATCGTCATAAGGCTAAGGGAGTGTGGGTGAGGATCGAGTGACCACTGCACACTCCTGCTGTTGCAAAAGAGTTTACAGATGTTGCAAACCCTGGGGTTCATGATACCGTCCAGCTCGACAAGGGGCACAGCAAAGGACGACACTACGAAAAGAAAGCAGATCGATCAGTGGTGGGCGTTTTGTGTCGGGTGTCCTTGTCCTGTGCGCACATGCTGTCACCACCTGACTTGAGCGATGATAGTTTATCCCCCAACCCCGCCACTGTCAGTTGCAGAGGAGATGAGACCACTTGAGCTACTATGCTTTGTCTGTACCGCTAATCGCGGGACTCTGTCCGGCTTCTTTCTGTCAAGGATTGCTTCTTGCATCTGATATCAGATATGCGAAGTCGGGGTATCAATACGCATGCAAGAAGACAGATGAAACCGGACGGAAAGGAATGAGACCAGACAGTCGCAAAGTGGATAACGAGATGAGATTGTCACCGGGGACACACCATGCCCATATGGTACTATCTTTGGATAGCTAAAGGGGACGGCTGGCCCTGTGCGTGACGGCCAGCTAGTCATGATTCGGTCGGATCGACCCAGACCCAAGCAAGCAAGCAAGCAATCAAGGCATGGCGAGTTCCAGGGCCCGATTCGTTGAATTATACCGTCAAGTGTCGAGGTGGTGCTTGCCCTATTTGGGCCGCATCCATCTGAGCTCGTCTCATAGATGCCGAGTGTGCTGTGTTAGTCGCTGGACGGAGCGTCTCTTCTGAGCGTCTCTTCTCAGCGTCTCATCTCCCCCATCGCATCGCATCGCATCGTTGAGGCGGCGTCGCATCCAATCTCTGACTCTGGCAAATCTCACACTCACATTCCACCCTTTTTTTTTTTCTTCCCCCTCTTGTATTGCGCGCTTATACATGTTCTATTTTCGGACTTTTTTTGTCTTCTTCTCCTCCCCTTCTTCTACCGCATTTGCAGTCACCCTATCTTTTCTTGTTGGGTCTTTTTGATCGCCAATCCTGGTTATTCAAGACCAGAAGCAAGAAAAAAAAAAAACCAATTCTTGGTGCCTCTCTCGTTCCCCCACTCTTTCCCTGTGCCTCTTTTCTTCCCTCTGCTTGTACTCGTCTTACCCATCCCCCGCCTCCGCCTCCGCCTCTTTTTCAGGCCTCTTCGCCCGCTGGCCCGCCTACGGCCTGCCTGCTGCACCCGATTGTCCCTCTGTACCGATCTCTCTCTTCTCCATCATCAACACCACCACCGCCACTCCTCCCGGTGCCATTTCGCCTGGCGCACCTTTTCACACGCAAGCAGCGTCGGTCGCCAGCGCGAGCTGCGCAATGTAGAGACACGATGAGTTTCTTAAAGACAAGGTTGCTACCCTCGCCCCCTTTCCCCTCCCCGTATCTTGTTTTTTTTTCTCCCCCTAGGCGTCTACCATTCTACAACACTTGGCTGCTTTCTCTGACTGCCTTGGGTGTGGAAGATTGATTCTCACGTCTTGTACTCAATATGGAAGTCTCCATCGATATATCCTTTGCACTTGCATTTTACTCCCCCCTCCCCTTCTTCTTACTTTTGCATTTCCTTTTATGCTTTAATGCATCCTTGTGTCACCTCTTCAGAAAGCTGCCACCAAAAGAGAGAGCGCATCAACAACAAAAGCTGAGATGGAAACTGCTTCCCCGCCATTTTCAGCACCCAACCCCAATCCGGTCAACCCCCCCACTAGAGCCGCCACCTCCAAAGATACACGTTCGCGATGGTTTCATCCCATTGAATCAAACCCTCAGCTGCATCACCTGCTTTGTCAGCTTGCTGCTTTGGCGCTTGTCTTTGACTTGATCTCGTCCATCTCCTCCCTTCGTTCTGCTTCATTCCCATCTTCATCATCTTTCTTCGCCACATCGCTGATGTTGCCTTTGCTGCAATTGTGTTGCTCTCCTTTCTTGTCCAGTCTTTACTAACGTGCCATTCTTCTCTCTTTCCCAACAGATCCCACCAGCTGGCATCAATGGCCCATTCCCCATCATCGTCGTCCGTCGAAGACCCCGCCGAGAACACTGCCGATGAGGAAGATTCCGAGGATTACTGCAAGGGTGGTTATCACCCTGTCACAGTTGGCGAGAAGTTCAAGGATGGCAAGTACACAGTCGTTCGCAAGCTCGGCTGGGGACATTTTTCCACCGTTTGGCTCTCGCGCGACAATACCTGTGGCAAACACGTTGCCCTCAAGGTCGTCCGATCCGCTGCCCACTATACAGAGACCGCTATCGACGAGATCAAGCTTCTCAACAAAATTGTCCAAGCTAAGCCTGACCACCCCGGCCGAAAGCACGTCGTAAGCCTCCTCGACTCCTTTGAACACAAGGGACCCAATGGTACACACGTTTGCATGGTCTTCGAGGTCTTGGGAGAGAATCTGCTTGGTTTGATTAAGCGCTGGAACCATCGCGGCATCCCCATGCCCCTCGTCAAGCAGATCACAAAGCAAGTCCTCCTCGGCCTCGACTACCTCCATCGCGAATGTGGTATCATCCACACCGACCTAAAGCCCGAAAATGTCCTCATCGAGATCGGCGATGTCGAACAAATCGTTAAGCGCGTTGTTAAACCCGAGACTCCCGACAAGGAGAACAATAGAAATGGTCGCCGTCGCCGGAGAACACTGATCACCGGCAGCCAGCCTCTTCCCTCCCCCCTCAACACCAGCTTTAACCAAACCAACCTCTTCCCCTCCCCAGGCGGCCACGCAAGCCTTGCTGGCGTCCTCAGCGAAGGTTCGTTGCCTACCACGTCCCTGCTTAATTGCGCCATGCGAATTCCCATGTACACCCAGCTAACATCAATTTATAGGCCAGAAGGAACTGTCTCCATCTGGAGATGCTCAAAAGCAGCGCGAGAAGTCAGCGTTAGTAGAAAGCAACTAAAGCCACTCATTTTAAACACTCTAACTAATTTAAATACCTACAGCGATCTCCTTTCTCGAGAAGTTTCTGGCATCTCCCTCGATAAATCGACTCCTACTGCAGCAACGGGCGAGAAGCGCAAGGCCGAGGATGCGCACGCCTCAGACATTATCAGCGTCAAGATTGCGGATCTGGGCAATGCTTGCTGGGTCAACCACCACTTCACAAACGATATCCAGACCAGGCAGTATCGGTCACCCGAGGTGATTCTAGGTGCTAAATGGGGTGCTAGCACTGACGTCTGGAGTATGGCAGCTATGGTATGACTACATCCCCCTCTTTTAAGTCCTACCTGCCCGCATCTGCACCCCATTGCGTGATTGGGTTCTCGTATAGCATTGATTCGCTGACCTATGTACCCAGGTGTTTGAACTAATCACGGGTGACTACCTATTTGACCCTCAATCCGGCACCAAGTACGGGAAGGATGACGATCATATAGCCCAGATCATTGAACTTCTCGGACCATTCCCTAAGAGCATGTGCCTTAGTGGCAAGTGGAGCCAGGAAATATTCAATCGCAAGGGCGAACTTCGCAACATCCACCGCCTCCGACACTGGGCCTTACCAGACGTACTACGAGAAAAGTATCACTTCAAGGAGGAGGACGCTAAGCGCATCGCCGACTTTTTGACGCCAATGCTAGAGCTGGTACCCGAAAAGCGTGCCAACGCTGGTGGTATGGCAAGCCACAATTGGTTAGAGGATACGCCGGGCATGAAGGGTATCAAGATCGAGGGGTTGGAAGTTGGAGCGCGCGGCGACGGGATCGACGGCTGGGCGACGGAGGTGAGAAAGCGATAAAAGCTACAGGACGCTTGGGACGAAGGAACGGTGTGAGCAGGGTTGGAAATGGTGTGGATGAAGACGATCCAGACTCCAAGGGGCCTCAAGAAGTGTTTGGAATGTTGGGTTTCTCTCCTTTTATTCTTGGAGAGTTCCAACCTCATGAGTGCGGCCAGTTTGAATCTCGATCAGGCTGACCCTGTTTATCTTTTTTCTTGGGGTGGCCATTTGATCTGGTTTTGTACCTCTGAGCGGAAGAAAGGGAGCTGTCGGTCTTTTTTTGCTCTTGTTGCCTGCCATCTTTTCACCACCTTATTTTTACGTTCAAGACTATCATGGTACTTTTCTTGAATTATACGGGCAGATACAAGAATCAGAGAAACCGCCAGGCATGCAACCCTTGATTTCGTTGTTTTTGATGACTTGGGCTGGTAGTGTTTTTGGGGTAAACCAACAATACTCGGAATGGGATATTAAATTCAGGATGGTATAGGATTGGGGGAATAAGCAAATGATATATAGATAGACTACGCGAGCATGATTTGCTTTTTGAGTGGCTACTTCACAACCGCCTGTGACGCTGGCTTAATGTCATAGTCGTGGATGCGATTGTATGTATGGTTATATTGCAGTGACACATACCATTAGTTATGTGTCGTGATTGCAGGGACTGTGGAGAGGGAATGAATGGGTTATTGGACTAGAGAAAACAAAAATCAACAAGGGGAATGCCAAGGGTATATATCTATGACACCCGTATACATATCAATTGCGGACAGCTTGGCTATGGTACAAGGTTGACGGGAAGTAAGAGCTCCTCGTACAATTAAAGATGAAAAGCGGTAAATATACAAATTGAACAGGAAGCTTGCAAGACATACATGACGCCGAACGATGCTTAAATTACATGTCAACGACTCGATTGATTCATTAGATTGCGCTTTCACATGTCCTGGCGCAATTTTACTTCTTCCCCTTTCCCCGGCGCTTCCTAACTCCAGCCGCTGGCCCTTCATCTGCCTCCTTGATTAGCTCCTCGGTGATGTCCTCTTTGGCTACGTCGACAACATCATCCTCGGTGCTGCCCTCGTCTTCCTCCTTTACCGCAGCATCTTCGGCCGCCTGGTCCAGAACCTCTTTGACGATGCGCTTGCCCTCGTCGAGCTCCCCGTTGAAGGCGCCGCACGACATGCACTTCCAGGTACCTAGCTCTGATAAGGACTTGGTTCCTGGGGGTGCTTGGCCGTTAACAAGGCGGCAGGCTTGGCATATGAGGACGATACGGTTTTTAGGAGCTGTTTCATCTTCACCGAGGAGGACGTCGAAAATGCGGTCGTACCAGTGTGGTTCGGAATCGGCGATGTTATATTGGGGTTGGCTCATTAGTGGGGGAGGAGCCATCTGACCGCTGGGGAAGCCAGAGGGAGCAAACTCGGCGTTGGGAGCAAACTCGGCACCTGGCTCCATTGGATTCGGGGAATTGTCTCGTCGCTGAATGTTGGCGGTAGGAGGAGGCGGCATTCGAGTTCGTCCCGGAGCTCCTTGGACGGGCCCTCCCTCATTGCTGCCTGTATTCTGCTGGTTGTCGCCGGGTGTGTCGGCATCGGCAGTGTCCTTTTTCTTGCCCTTGGACTTGTTTTCCTGTCCTCCGTACTTCTCGATTAGCTCAAGGGTGGAATCGTATTTGGTCGCATCTTTGAGCTTCTGAATCGTCTTGGCACGCTCTTCTTGGTGTTCCTTAAGGCGGGCGGAGAGGCTTTCGATTCGAAAGTTGTAGATGGCTGCTAGGGTGGTGCGGGTAACGTAGATGCTGCGAATTGAAAAAGGGAGTCAGCAAATCAGCTTAAGGTGTTCGCAAAGCAAAATAATAACACATACAGGACAGGACCTCCAATTAACCCAATCCATTCATATGCACCGAGATTCCTGTAACCAACAACTAGGAGCAAGACAATGGTGTAAACGAGGTATGCGAAGGACAGATAAAGAGTCCAGAGGACCCGAGTACGGCGAGAGTTTGAACGGGCACGGTCGAGGCGGCTCTGCGTGTCTGCGATTTTGGTAGAGAGAGTTGATAGTGTCTTTTCGAACGAGGCTGTTGATGAGGAGTCGCCCTAGGTGAGAAGAAGAGCTTCTGTTAGCTACTTTGGTTGCGATATTGGATATTGGATGGGATGAAGGACATACTCCCCAAGGCCAAAAGGCCACCATGATGAATCTGAGAGAAGAGGGAGAAAGAGCAGGGGGGCTGGGTTGAAAGGCAAGCAGATGTGATTAATCCTAAATCATGGATGATGGGGCAAGGATATACAGGAGCGAGAGTTGTGGGCGGCACGGATTAAAGAGGAAGAGAAATAGAAACAGAAAAGGAAGCCAGAATCCAACAAAAAGAAGAAGAATAAGCGCCCTGCCTGGGTTAGGCACTACCAGGGTCTGAAGTGAATGTGGTCCTTTCCCTTGCTGGCGGTGAAGTTGAGCAATGATGCCATGTGTGTTGGGTATGTAAGGTGAACGTGTAGCTGCACGTACGGAGTAGGAGGTTCGGTTAAAGTGGATGGAAATACGTAGCTACTTTTTTTTAGTGACCTCATCTACTAAGAAGGCACGCATGCGAACGAACGTGCAGCTTCTGTCCGATTGGGAGACTAGACAGGACATGGACGAGGAAGGACGTTCTCCACTTGGGGACCTGCCCCCCACCCCCCCCCTGGAGCAGGCGAAGTAAAGATCAAGCCACAGCACGTCGGTGATGAGAGGAAATAGGCGGGAGCACTAGCCACAGGGGATAGGATCCTTTTCACTGCAATACGGTAATCGTTTAAGCTGAATTGCACAGCCTCAGCCTCTTGCTACTCCGGAATTTATTAACATGTTGCTGGTACGTATCCAGCCCGTCCCGTTCCCCAACTTATTCGACAAGGCGACGCACTCCTTTCCATTTCCCTGCTTTTAATACAGCCCAACAAAGTGAAGCTTCACCAAGGAAAGTTTCATATTGAGCACCATGCGCGTGCTCTTCTAAGATTTTCTTTCAATTCATTTCTCTCTCCCTTTTTGCAGAATCTGATTCCATTGCTTGTTGCCGCTCCTTCTCCTGGATGCTGTCTTTGAGACGACGCCCGTTGTAATCAACGTTGCACTTGTTGCTACGTAAGCCTCAAGATATTGCCGACACCCAAAGAACAACCGCCACCATGTTGCAAGTCAGTCTCTCCCTTTCGTGACTCTGCTCGACCAGCAATTAATGCCAGTTTTTTCCCGTTTACAGCGATTTCGAGGTGTCATAGACCGCACCATCGCCGAGGAGCAGGCTCGTATGAAGACCAGCTCTGAATCCTCTACGCTCTCCAGATCCGGCTCAACGTCGTCGCGAAAAGGCGATACCTCTCCGGCAAAGCGCTCTCGGTCTAAGAAACAATTCACCGATGTTGGCGATACTCCCAACCCGGATCCCGCCGTCTTCGAGGCCGCTTTTGTCCTTGATGACAGCGAAGGGCCCAGTCGAGTTGCTACCCCGAAACCCGCGTCTGAAAGTAAGGATGCGATCGACGAGAAACCTATAACTCAGACCAATGGCGCAGACGACAGTACACAAGGCACGCAATCAGCTAGGGGAGAATCTACGAATGAGAAGATCGAAGGCGCCACTGGAGACCTAGATGCTGCCTCCAAGAAGCCTGACAGCGGTACTTCTACACCAACCACCGAGCTTACTCCAGATATCAAACAAAGGCTGCGCAAGCTCGAGAAACTCGAGGCTACATACCCAGGTAGGTGGTATCACACTGCGCCTTGAAACATAATAACTGACGAACATTATTTAGAGCTCCTTCGATCTTACCGGGTGGCCCACCGACGTGCCACTGCTATCGAGCCCTTCGAAAAGGCGCTTCGCGAAAACACGCCCCTTACCTCCATCTCGGACCCTGAAGCCATGGTTGAATACCTGAACCAATTGAATCTACGGGGTGACATGGTTATGCAGGAGCTTAAAAGGGTTACCTCTGATAAGGACGAACTCCAAAAGAAATACGACAAGGCCGAGGAGAAGGCTAAGGAGCTTGAGGGAGAAGTCGAGGCTTTGAAGGCTGCTAAACCTGCCGACTCCAAGGCTGACGATGCCGAAAAACTCAAGGACACACAAGAGGAAAAGCACGAGGACGCCCCCGAGAAAGTCAAGTCTCCCGTCGCCTCGGTCATGGGAATGTTCTCTCCGAGGCACAAGCCGAGAAAGTCTATTGAGAAGGAAGACAGTGGCGATTTCTTTTCGTACGAGGATGAGGTGCCTCAACTCCAAGCCGATGTAGCCTCCAAGACTGAGGAGATTGACAAGTTGAAAGCTGAGGTGGAGATCTTGCAACAGGAGCTGTCAACTGTCAAGGAGAATAGCTCTGGCCTTGTTAAGAGTCTAGAGAACACTACCCGAGAGCTCAGTGAAGCGCGTGATTCCTCTGCTACCCAGGAGTCTCTGCAAACCCAGCTTGATGCTCGTAACAAGGACATTGAGACTTTGAACCAGCGCCTGGAGGAAGCTCGAAACCAACTTGAGAAGCTCGAGAAGGATCAAGTTACCCACAAAGCCAAGGTCAAGGAGACGGAGGTTTTGTTGGCTACCTCAGAGACGCGAGCTAGTGGGTTGGACGCTGAGCTTGCTAAGGCCTCAAACGCGAAAAATGTCTCCAAGAAGCTTATCGACAATCTCAACACGCAGATTCACGCCTTGAAGCAGGACAAGTCTGACAGCCAGGCCAAGATAGATGAGCTGACCAAGAAATTGTCGGCTCAGCCTAGCCCTGCCGCTGCTTCTCCTGCTCCCACTCCTGTGACCGCGTCTCCAGCTTCAACCTCTGCCGCTGGTGGCGGTAAGAAGAAGAACAAAAAGAAGAAGGGCAAGGGAGGCGCTGGTAGCGCATCAGCTCCAGCTCCCGAGGAGAGGTTGGCTGATACCTCTGAGGTCGCCGCGGTGACTCCTTCTGAGACTGCTGGAAATGCTGGGCTTGAGGCCGAAATTGCCAAGCTGAAGGAGGAGGTTGCAGAGAAGGATGGCCAAATCGAGCGACTAGCCAAGCGACGAAAGACAGAAGAAGACCTGCGGGAGGAGATTGAGTCACTGCAAGAGAACCTCCTTACCATTGGTCAAGATCACGTCGAGGCCAAGGAGAAAATCAAGGCACTTGAGGCAGAGAAGGCGGACCTCAAGGCGCAGATTGTTGATCTTGAGGAAAAGATTAGCACGGCCGCCTCTGATTCCAAGACAAACTCGAAGTTGCAGAGCGAGATGACCAATCTGCAGTGCGAGTATGAGGACCTGAAGAGCAAGACTTCCACCCTACAAACTGATCTCGGTGCCGCACAGCAGCTTGCCCAAAACCGCTACAAGGACTTGACGGATCTGCGTGAGGTCCTGCAGAAGGCCCAGCCTGAGCTCAAGAGCTTGCGCCAGGAGTCGGCCACACTCAAGTCAACCAAGGAGGAGCTGGCGGCGAAGGTCAAGGAGCTCAAGGATATGGAGAAGCGGGAGAAGGATCTGAAGCGAGACCTCGTTCGCGCCGAGCAAACGGTATCTGACCGTGAAACGGAGAGCAAGAATCTGCAGGAGCGAGTGACGAACGAAACGAACGCCAAGCTTCGTCTGGAGGAGGCTCAGCGCGTATCGGGACGAGACCTCCGACGCGCAGAGGCTGAGAAGGTTGAGCTGAGTGCTAAGGCCGAGAAGGCAGAACGCGAGCTTCAAGCCGTCCAAGAGGAGTTGAACAAACTCCGGCCGCGGGTCAGGGAGCTCGAGGAGCAGGTTCACAAGCTGAAGCGTGAAAAGACAGCGGTACAAGAGGAGGTAGACTTTAAGTCGCAGCAGTACACCAACGCCCAAGGTCTCCTGAGCAGTATGCGTGATCAGACAGCCGAGATGTCGGTGCAGCTCAAGGAGTCCAAATCCCAAGCCGAGTCGCTTGAGGAAGAGCTTGCTGAAGTACAACGACTCCTGCAAGAGCGTACGCGCGAAGGCGAGACCATGCGAAGGTTGTTGGCCGACGTGGACGAGCGTGCGGATAACAAGGTCCGAGAGATGCGGTCACGGATGGAAGCGGCCATCGAGGAACGTGATAGAATCGAGGATGAGTCGAGCACATTAGCAAGACGCAAGGCCCGTGAGACGGAAGACGTGAAGCAAAAGGTACGGGACCTGGAGCGAGAGGTGAAGACGCTCAGCCACGAGCGAGACGAGCTGGAGCAGCGTGAGAAGGAATGGCGGCGTCGACGCGAGGAGCTCGAGTCGGTAGAGGAGAAGGCCGAAGCTGAGACAGCCGAGATGCGAACGACTGTTTCGCAACTGAGGACAGCACTCGATGCTTCTGAGAATCAAGTCCGCGACGTGGAAAAGCAGCGGGTGGAGCTCCGCCGTATGCTAGAAGAGTCCCGGCAACGCTATGAGAAACTGTCCAAGGAACTCAAGGCGGCGCAGACCAAGCTCATGGCCAGCTCGAGTCGGAGTTCCTTCGACTCGGTCCGGAGCGGAGCCAACGGGTCCCAGGCCGGCGGGACTGGAGGAGCGTCCTCGGACACGCTCTATATCAAGACGATCCTACTGCAATTCTTGGAGCAGAAGGATAGCAAGCTACGGGCTCAGTTGGTACCGGTGCTAGGAAAGCTGCTGCGCTTCGATAAGTAAGTAATTTTTTCTCTCTTTGTTCCCAATCCCTGTAAAGGAAGATGTATGCTAACTAAGTCGTTTGTAGGAGCGACGAGCAAAAGTGGATGAAGGCAGTGCAACACATCGAAGTACGATAATGATGAACAGGAACTCAACAAGTAACCGGCCTGGAATGGCTTGTGCGGACAATGTAGTATTATTGTGACATAGCAAGAGAGGAGATGGAACACTGGGATAAAGGAAGCACGGTCAAATTTAGTGTCGGCAACGAACTACTAGATAGTCTATGAGATAGACGGGACCAGGTAGGAAGGCCAGTAGATACACCCCATCATAACATGTAAAGTTATTTACATTTTATTTCCACCTTTCCCTCGAGTATTTCCCAGTGTGAGTAGTTGCCAAGTTGGGGGAGAGAGGGGGTTGTTGAGTCCATCGTTCTGAGTTGTCGTCGACGTCATATACACATAATGGACTGCGATCAAGGTGCATCATGACTTGTAGTCGGTACCCACCAGCTTCCCTGCAGTATCTATGACAGCCATAAAATCACGTTGTCTGAAAGAAGAAATTCTAAACACCCATGAAGGAAGTGCTGATTCATGTTTTATATTCCGGAGAGTTGGACGGAAGGGAGGTGGGCAGCACTATATAATCTGGTGGGCATTGATTTCATCATGCATCCAGGAGCACCGTACCGAACCGAGTACCTGACGTGGTTCAGTTATCCGGTTGTCTCGTTAGTATAAAAGAAGCACGACCATGGCCAACATACTCCGGCATCCTGCACAACAACTTCTCCCCCAGGGCTCGATACGGACAATTTTGATAACTACATTGAGCACAGTCTGTGTCCGTCCAAGTCTACCTTGCAAAACCTGTACGAATCAACGTTTCTTCTCGACGCCTTCGAACCGTAGCCGACATCACCACCACTTCACAATGTCGCAAGACTCGGGCGAACTGCATGCTAGCCGCGGCTCACGCACAAACTTCTCGGCTCAAAGCCTGTTCGACCTCACGGGCAAGGTCGCCCTAGTAACTGGTTAGTCTCCTACCCGGTCCTCTATCGTGTCATGTGAGGATCCTAGCAGAACATTTAGGCGGCGGTTCAGGGATCGGCCTCATGGCCGCCCAGGCCCTCGCCGTCAACGGAGCAAAAGTCTACATCAGTGGGCGCACCAAAGAAAAGCTTGATCGCGTCGTCGACCACTACGGCAAAAATGTCGCGGGCGAAATCGTTGGCATCCAAGCAGACGTGGGCCACAAAGAGGGCATTCAACATCTGTACAGCGAAATCTCCAAACACGAGAAGTGCTTGTGCATCTTGGTCAACAACGCCGGTGTGTCGAGCGAGCATTTGGATCTCGAGAATGAGGATGCCAAGGAAACGCGCAAAAGCTGGTTCGAGAAGCGATCGAGTTCGTTTGAAGAGTGGCAGCAGACGTTCAACACCAACGTGTCAAGCATCTTCTTCATGACGAGTGCGTTTTTGCCCCTGCTGGAGAAGAGCACGGAAATGCACAAGGGATGGTCCTCGGCCGTCATCAACATCACGTCCATTAGCGGCATGATCAAGTCCTCCCAGGCACACTTTGCCTACAACGCGTCCAAAGCGGCAGCCATCCACCTCAACCGGATGCTTGCCAACGAGGTCGTAACCAACGGTCTGAAGATCAGAGTAAACAGTATTGCGCCTGGTGTGTTTCCTAGTGAGATGACAACCAAGGACAGTGATGTGGGTCAGAAGAGCAGCATACCCAAGGAGGACTGGGAAGGCAAGGTACCGGCGGGGAGACCGGGTAAGGATGAGGACATGGCAGCTACGGTGTTGTATGTAGCGACGAATCAGTATCTGAACGGACAGAATATTGCGGTGGACGGGGGGTATACTCTGGTTGCTGGTATTTAGAACGCCGTTGGTGAGGAGAAAATTACGTGCAAATTGTTGAGGGTGTTGTAAGGGGTAGTAACGATATATACATGCATGCATATATATATATATACACTCATATGATTAGAGGCTACCAAATTTGACAGAAGAAAGGGACAATTGATGATTCCACATTGAAGTTTTATACCGTGCTGTATCATCAAATCTTTTCATGTAAAACTCTCGGTCTGTACTCTGTAGCTGCACTCTACAAACCCCGGCAGAGCCTCGTCTCTTGTTTCATTTGCATGCTTCTACGAGGAATAAATTTCTCATTCCATATGGGGAACAGGAATAAATAACAACGTCAGTCCATCCTCCGTAGATTAGATATAGTTGACTGACTTCAGACCATCCTCTACCATGTTCCCCTTATGCTCTCAAACCTCAATCTCCTCTCCTATCGACCATCAGACTCAGATTCAACTTTCCTTTTTCACTTTATTCCCTCCCTCCCTATCCTAAGTCACCTAGTTCATCCATCCATCAACCACGACAACATCTTACACCCTTCCCTTCCCGTTGCAAGCCACAAAAAGCCACATCTCTCCAGCCCCACCTCCGCAACCCGCATCTTTTTCGCTCCCGTTCGCTCCCGTCCTCCTCCCTCCGATTTCCCCCCCACACCGAGCCTCCCTCACCGAAAACCCCCCCTTGTCCTATCTCCGTCCTCTCTCCCACACACTCCCCATGTACCTCTCCCCTCCCCTTCGCCTACGAGATACTTTCCGCTCAGTCACCCAAACATTCTAGAAGAAAACGCTACATTAGCTTATCCTCCCCCAGAAAAATGAAAAAAAAAAAAAAATGTGGACAAGATGTAGATTGATAACCCCCCTCCCCTCCCTTCCCCCTCTCACCCCTGGTAACCTTCCATGCATCCCCGTCACCCTTCCCGCATCCTGCGAACGGCAACGCCCGTCTGGGTCTGCGAGACATGATGGACGCTTAACCTCTAGAGGCATTTAGGGCTGAGTTGAGTCTTGGTGATGCATCTTGAGTTTGTTTTGTCCTCCCGAGTTGGTTGTGCTTTATAACTTCTTCCCTCCATCTTGTTGCTTCGAACTTGGCCTGTTCGGCAAACTTCGGCAACTCCAACGGACAAAAGGCCCATCCTCGCCATCTCATAACAGTCACACTTCACATCATATCAAAAGGCGCCAAGATTATCAATTTCAAACATTTCATTCATATCACCCGTTAAACTAAGAAAGGCTCTTTTGAGAGAGAGAGAGGTATATATGCGTTGCTTCCCTTGACCAATGGGTTTGAGTCGTCCCAATGGCTTATTCTCCTCTCACGAGAACGGGAATCGCTCCAGCATACCCTTCCTAAAGAGCCAAATCAATACGGGTATCCTCCATTATGGAGAGACCAGTCCCCTTCCTGCCATCCATAGGCAGTGTGTGCTAATAGGGGCCTCCCTTGAATCCATACAGCCCAAAACCAAGGGGGGTAACAGACGGCTACTCCAAACCTTAAAGAGGTGAGTGCCAGCAATAAACAAAACGCCTCACATGCAACCGTTTCCTAACCGTGCCCAAATCCTAGAGTTCATAAAAGAAACACTCTCGGCTAAGAACAGGATTCCTCGGGCTAGGGAGCCAAATGTAAAATGGGGGAAAGACGAAAAGAAAAGGGTGGAGTGGTGTGACGTGATCGCGCAAGGGGTCAAGTGTTATCGCACTCCGGGTATCATGGTAAGAATTCCCTAATGCTCTGGTGTATCGTTCAAAGAACTGTGCCGTGATGCCAAGTAGTGCCCGTGATGTCATGCAAAACCAGAAAACAGGAATAAGAAGGAAGAGAAATAGAAACAGAAAAAGAAAAAGCCGGGCCCGTAAGACTGTAGACCGTTGACCGTGACCGCTGACCGTAACCAGAAGAACAGAGAGGATGCAACATAGAAAATGCCCAAATATGGGAAAATCAGATTGCTCGCCATTCTTGTGGGCCCAATTGAATGGGGGAACAGAAATGATACGTCGCATAACAAGTCGCTAAATGCAGTGCGGTTCCTCGTTTCCATCAAGAAAGAACAATAGTTCATGAGTAGAGAGGCGTTCCGAAAGGAACGGTGGTGTTGAGGTATAAGGAGGAGAGTGATGGTGATTGTGGTGAAAGTTTCAGTTGGCCTTTACAGGAACTTGCGCACCCACTCGGCATCAAGCCAACCGACCTTCTCAAAGGCAGTCCAGAGCTTGGAGGCCTTGTTGACATCAATCTTGCAAGCCTGCTGGGCATCAGTCTTGCGGAATTCCTTTCCGTTGCGCAGACAAGCCAATCGTCGCTCAAAGATGCGGCGCTTGCTGGTGAGGTAGGTAGCGCAATCAAGTCGAAGGTTTCCAGCCAGAGTGACCTCGTCAGGGTGCAAAAGGTTGACATGAGGGTCACTGCTGAGGTCAATTGGCTGACCCTTCCAATCAACCTTGAGACTGTTGGGTCGGTTCGGAAGCGAGTCGAGAGGAGGGCAGTAGTTGGGAAGTGACTTGAAGTCCTTATCTTCACGGTTGGGAGCAACAACTCGTCGCGAAGGCTCGGGCGTGGCACTAACACGGGGTCGGGCCTGAGCGGGTCGTATGGGGCCGGGGGTAGTGGTGGCTCCAGGGTTGCTTCGGATGGGTCGCGGACCCGAATGGGGCTTGGTAACCCGATCGGTGCGCTGAACTCGGGGCTTCGTGATGGGCTTGGATGCAGGCAAGATGGTAGGATATCGTTGGGCACCGCGACGTCGCTGCTTATCAGCCTCCAGGTATGCGCGCTCTTGGCGCAGCCAGGCCTTGGGGTCTCGAGAGTAGAGCCTCATGACTTGGGTTTTGAAATGGAGAGTCAACTCGTAATCTTCTTGCTTGGGCGGCTGCACATCGGCGAACGAATCCTGGGAGCGGGAGCGAACATGGTCATCGATAATGCGGCGGTGGGTTTCCAGCTCGGCGGGAGTAAAGAGAGGAGGCTGCGAAGGGCTCGAAGGCACATTCTCCTCGGTGGGATAGAGAACGGGATCCTTGACCGTCTGAGCCGGGGGGGAAGCGAGGGTCTCAGTCGGCGACATGGGTTTGCTGTAAGGGGAGATGGGAGGCGACATTGGCATAGGGTGCTTGCTTGAGGCCTGACCACTTCCCGCGATAGTAGAATGACCCAATTCGGACTGGTGATTGAAGCTGTCAAGAACAGGATCAGGGGGAGACATCAGGCTGGTGATGTCGAGTTTCTTGGAGACGCCCATGCCTATTGAGGCAACGGGCATCGTTGGAGGAGCCATTGAGGCAGGCGCGTTTGTGTTGCGGGGGGAATTGTTTGCCATGGTGACAATGCAGTTGTTTGATGGGAGATGATGAAGAGAGGAAAACGGGGGGGAGTAGTTTGAGAAGTATGAATGAGAAGAGGAAGAAGTATTGGTAGGGGTGGGCAATGACTTGTTACTTTCGAAAGTGGTGGAAGGGTGCATGGCGCACGCGGGTTGATTATGGTTTGTCAGCCAAGGCAGAGCCTGTCAGTCAAGAGTTACTGAAGCTAAGTCAGGGCAATCTGACTGCGCTGCGACTGCTACTTGTATTGGTATGAGTGACGTGGTTGGAGAAGGGGGGGTGGCGAAGCCCGTTAAACGGTTCGCAAAATCCAATCAGGTAGCGCAATTGATTTTCCCTTTTGCTCGGTGTGAGTCTAGAAAAGTGTGACTCTTCCTTCTTCTTTCTTGTGAGCCTTTGTTGGTATGGTATGGTATGGTATGGTTTTAGTTTGCTTTGCAGCACCAACCATATAAAACACTGAGGGTGCTGGAACAGGACCCAGTTAGGCACTCGCTTTTCGCTGTGAAACAGGCAGCAGGGCTGATGCGGAGGCGGCAATGGCGGAGTTTAGGCGGGAGGGGGGGTTAGGGGGGTATTTCAATTCCAGTGTGGTAAGACGCCCGTAGGACTCCGGAATTTAGGCGGCGGCGGAGTTTAGAATAAGTCCAATGAGTTTCGGTCTCGGGGACAGAAGGTGTGCGAGACAGTGAGGACGAGAAGAAAAGCGAGTATCTTTTGCAGACAGGAAAAGAAAAGTGGCGTCGTGGTCAATCAGCTGTATTAGTATTGCTGATGAGGGATGGACGGACGGACACGATAATGAGCAGAGGTGTATAAGTGGATGGGGTGATGTGATCCAACTGTCTGGGCGCTTCAAAAGTAAGAGTAGGGGCGGGGGTAGTTTCAGTGTCGTTCAATGGGCAACAACAACCGTATGACGGCGAGCGGTGCAATTGTTGCAATGGGGCATCCGAATGTGAGATGGGCGAATAATGAGCACCATGGGCAGACAACTGCTCAACTGGCGACACCTTCTAGTTCGCTCGGGGGTCCGTCGGCGGCCCAAGCTGGTCCCGTTGCGATGCGTGGCGGACCAGGGTAAACGCTCAGTGGGACGGCCACCGTATGACTTTTGAGGACAATGATCTCTCGATCAAGCTGTCGTTTGTATGGCGACCTGACGACTTTGGCACCGTCGGGCGAGGATGATGATGTGGCAGACAGCCGAGCCCAGGGTATTTCAAGCCCAAGCGACGGGGATCTGGGGTTTGGGGGACCACGGATGGACAGCCGATTCGACTTTGAGCTGTGAGAGGGGGGTGTGTTGGTTGATTGATGAATATGATTGATTCAATTCAAATATTCATCAATTGAGAATAACATGCATGGATTGATGCGCGATACTGTTCGATGCGATACGATGCGATGCGATTGATTTCACTGACGTCTGGGTTCGAGAGAATATGGTAGACGGCTGAAGAAGGAGGGGGGCGGTTTGCGCGCGTGTGCGCATACAAAGCCACACACACACAAAGGACAACGCACACAGCGCACAGGGAACTGTTCTGATAGGATCGCAATACACGCACGTTAACAGTGAGGGCAATGCGAGCGAGAAACCGTTTGTCTCGCTGGTGAGAGGAAGGGGATAACGGAGTTGGGAGAAGGGAAACAGGGGAGTTGAAGGAGGGAGAAAGAGAGTCAGAGGTCAGTGATGGACGAAGAGTTGAATCAAGTAGTAGCAGTGTGTGTGTGTGTGTACCGGTATTCTTTGCGCGACGGTGACACCCCCTCATCAACACACCAGCGAACCAATGTCCGATTGGGAATGGATTGGGTCGCAACAAGAAACCAAACCTACTCCGTATGTGAGAGGAGAATAGGCGAAGCGAAAAGCCCAAGTCCAGATGCCTGTGAGCAAATCGTTCTTCTCATCCTTTGGGCTTGGCTTGGTGTAAGGTACTGTGCTTGGTGGACGAAAGGTGTAGGTCTAGAAGAAAGGACGGGGGAGGGGCGTGTAAAGGTGGGGGTGTCGTAGTGGAACGAGATATCGATTGATGATGCTGATTGATGGCGATGTTTGAGCGGTGCTAATAACAATGCGATGCAGGAGCCGGGGGGGAGGCCACGAAAGGGGGATTTCTTGTGGGAGAATGGCGCTCTGTTGAGGTCGTTCGCGAAGGCAATGGGTTGATGGATGGACGAAGAGGAAAAGAGGAAGAGAAGAGATATTACGGGAGGGAAGGTGTTGAAATGGGATTTGAATTGGGAAAAAACTAAATGAGTGCGAAGATTACTGAATCGGATTGGTTTCGAAAATAGCATGGGTGCTGGGCTCTCTCTCTCTCTTCGCATAACGTTTTGCCCTCTCACTCTCTCACTCTCTCACTTCTGAAGTAGATCTCATGCGCATAGACGGCCGACCTTTGTGTGATGTGGCGGAGGGCCTCTCTTCCCGCCCCTTCGCTCTCAGCCAAGCCCAAAAAAAAAATCGGTGGGGAAATCCAGAAGAAAGGAAGAGGGGGCGTGCTTTTATCAACATAGAAGCCATGGACAGGTTAAAAGCAAACAATGAACATACGGGATGTTGGGAGTACTCTAAGGTGATGATGGGAAAGACGATGCAACGATGGGAGATTTCGATAACGCCACGCCCCATCTAAACAATATCTAGCCCCCATAAAAAAGAAAGAATAAGAAGATACGTACCCTCTGTCCGTGCGCTCCCCCATTGTAGCCCGCCATGTGCCAATTGGAGGGGGGAACTCACCCCGTCCACAGATGGGCGCGACCCCCTTTCCCCTTGCGCCAGATGCTCGGCGTAAGACTGGCTGAAGGGCCTGGTCTGCAGGAAGCAAGGGATATTTTGCGGCTGGGGGTTTGGGAAGGGATGCCTGCAGGCGGCTTGCATGTTCCCCTTCGCTTTCTTTTCTTTTTCTTGCCTTTCGCCTGGCTCCCTGTTTGTTGGGCTTGGGCTAAATTGCTGCAGTTCCTCCGGGGGGTCAAAGCAGGCCCTGAATTATATTTGGCCCAACACTCACTAGACAGTTCACCAGTGACGCAGCCCGTTAGCAGGCAGCCACAAAGTGTACTCAATTAGAGCGACCAAAATAGGGGACAGGGAGAGATGGAGGCATTGGAATGATGGGTGAGGAATTGGTTTCCTACTCGGGGAAGAAAGCGAAGCGCGCCTTGCGCTGGGGGGAAAAAAAATCACTGATGGAAAGAGCGATCGTTGAACCCTTCACTCTAGTTGGTGGTACGGCTTGTCATGTCACCTGTGATTGCCAAGGCGACATCGGGGGGTCACACTTTAGGAATCAAATAGGCTCTTTGAAGCTACACGCCCCCTCTCTGAGCCGCCAGTCGACTCAAAGCCAATCCATCAGGGACCAAGTCGGGTGTGTGAGTCCTGATTCGTTTGCTCCCAAAAATATCCATTCAACAGTGGGCAGTCCGTCGTGCGACAAGATGAACCCCCGCCTGTGAGTGAGAGAGAGACAGAGCATCTTCTGAGAGTTCCATCAGTCTGCGCCTGGTTCTCGTGTTTGCCATGCTCTCTTCTCTACCAATTGTACGCCAATTGATCATCTTTGTTAGGCTCCCATTTCAGCCAACTCATTGACGTTCAACCTAAAGAGCTACATATCATCTTGCCCTCACGATCTTGTGATTTCCTACCTGCCCTGTCTCACTATCTAGGGTCCTCTTTAGCACATGTGAAAGTCCATGTCTCTTGGCTGTGTGTGTTGTGGGCGAGTGGATACCCTCAGTGGAGCATAATGACGAAGCGAGAGCACTCAACAGAGACAAAGAGGGGGCAAGGCCGAAATGGCGGAGAATCAACGTTGTGTTAACTAATGGAAAGACAGGGACAAAACAAGACCACACACACTTAACCCATATCCAGCAAGAGAAAGAGGGCCAGGACCCTACATCCCCAAGTCCTTGAACCTGCATTACTGCTCAAGAGAAAGAGGGGGCACAAAGGAAAGACGTCTTTGGGTCCCACGGAAGCCCGTGAACCATGCCAGGGCTATTGATGCTGATGCGCATTAGTGGCCGATGGAATGGCCGCCTAAGATGAGGTACTGCATGATTTACCTCGTCTGAAGATGCAGTAATGACGGGCTGATGCAAGACTGACTATGTAACTTATGCCTTGGGTCACGGAGAGACAAGAAGGAAGTCTGTCCATTCCTCCTAGGCTTCACCGGTACAAACTAAGCAGATACAGATAATTGCGGCGCGTATCGCGTGGCCGATACCGACACGATATACTTTTCCAACCCCCCAGCCGCACCATGCAAATTCAGCCATCATCCAAGCTTGAGCGCGCTCGTGGCTTGGTCAGCAAGCTTTAATAACGTCCACGAGGCCTCGGCGCCATAAAACTATGTTGTGTACATACGAATAGATGATCATCCTTTTAGCTCAGCCGCTGCGTACCATCCCATTCCCAAGCCCAAAATAAAAAATATATATCCCGAAAAAATTTAAGGCTTGTTAACGGCAGATGCGCATCGCTGTCAATCTTGCCCTATAATGATAATCAAGGGACATTTGACCAAAAATGCTTGGCCAGCTGGAAAGGGTAGGGAACTGACAAGTACACTGCCGTCTTGTCATGGTCCATGTTTTGTGTCAGTTGGGACCAGCACGAGGGTACCTAGCTGCAACCACTACGAAGAAACCTGACCCATGGCCATTCTGTATGTGGCCAAAGAAGTTTCTTGTGAGAGGCCTAATCAGTTGTTTGATATCAATCTCTCCTCCCACGTGTTTCCTTTCAGATATCATCATCACCACCGTCTCTTGTTCACTCGCTACGCAAGACACACCAGAAAGTCCTAGATCCAACTTCGATGAGGAAGGGCTATTCGGGGCGTGGCTGGTCGTACCGTACCCTAACTTGATCCCGTTGGGGGGCGTGAGTGTTAGCCCGCTTCGCACTTGTGACGGTTGTGTCAGACTAGTCGCTGGTGCCCAATGCGCCAGTTTGGATATGCTGGGCGCCAACAACGAGCGACAACAACAACAACAACAGCCATTCACTCATCAAAACTGCCACTTAACAAGTGCTATTGCATACGTCAATCGCTGTATGATTTTTGCCTTGGTTCGCCTCGTCTGGTCTGACGGGCGTTGTCAAAGGTTTAATTGGCATTGGAATATCGATTGTGGCGTTTTTGTTTCATCCTTGGCATGCCTTCTTACTTGAGCTTACAGCCTCAACTACGAATACAAGAAGTCAATGTATATATACCTACATTGTTCAGTCAATTCAGCTCAATGCGCCCCGTCATTGAGAACTTACAGTCAAGACTGACCTAGCACTGCCTCCTCCTCCTCATCATCAACTACACAGTACGTCCTCTCCCCCAATCCCATCTCACAGAGGATCATTGGCTAGCACATCCAGCCTTCGCCTCTTTTAGGCCGACCGCCCGCCCGCTGCATCTCGTCAATCGGGGCCCCGCTCCAGCAAAAACAAACAGAAAAAGGGTCTGGAAGGGCGGGCCCCACAAACTTGTCCGTCTTTCCCACCCCCGGCCAAGCGTCTGGAGGTGATGAAGCTGCGCCGCCCGATTGCCATCTCTGGGCCGCCCCGACCGATTTCCTTTGTTGGCAGGGTCTTTGGATGCTGTTTTTGGGCTTGGTGGCATTATCGCAAGCGCCGAAGCGTGGGTGATGAGGACAAACACCAACCCATACAAGGAATTGCAACACACCTCTTTGGGTTCCTTTCTTAAAAAGACGCAACTGTCCATCCCCAACCCCTGCTTCTTATTTTCATTTTTTTTTATTGTTGGGTCCTTAGGACGGATGGACGGGATGACGGGACGAACAGGTTCTGGCTTGTTTTGTTCTCGAGCCCATGTTTACTAACCTTGGCGCTCTGTTATTAGCCATTCCGCCTTTCCCATCATCTCATCTCCCACCCGTCTTTCGATATGTGAGGTAACCCCCGCGTGACTGGCTGCTCCCCTGGGCAGGTCTCCAGGATGGAAAAGGGACGATTGTCCAGGGCTCATCACCTCAGATCAGATCACATCAGGTCAGGATCTTTTGACAGGGTATGACATTTGCGTCCGCTTGCGATATTCCAAATCACACTACTCCATACTGGGCAGACAGGATACGGATACAGTACCATGTTTCTCTTGTGTAATGGGTTTCGTGTAGTTCAACTCTTCTTTTTTTCTTTTAACCCTCTTGCACTTTGTCTTCTCTTCTCCTCTTTTCGCTCTCTCCTCTCTTTCGCGTCGTCGTCTCTCCCCACGTAACTTGTAATGCGCACCGACGATGTGAGTCACAGAAGGAGAGTGATGCCGCGAAGCCCACCCAAGAGACCAAACAAGACCAAAGACCATGCCACCTCTGGATTAGTGGCTGTTCATGGGCGGGTCGGCTTTGTTCAATTGGGGCCCACTGGGGCCATTTGGGGCCAGCCGGGGGGGAAGGTATGGATGGCAAGGGGAGGGAAGGGGAAGGAAGGGGGGGTGGCGTGGGAGAGTTGAGTAACGAGCGTGGGTTTAGCGTTGGAGTGGGAGGGGGAGAGTGTGTGTGCGGGCTATCGATAAGATATGCCAAAATGCCCAGGGTTGAACCAACTCAATTACTCCGTACTCCACATCCTTCTATTCTTCGCCCATTTGCCAATTGCCAACGTCATCCACAGTACGTCCTATCCGTATTTCGGTCAAGGACGAGGGGCTTATACGATGTTCCGTACATCGATGGGATCCATTGATGGAAAGAAATAGAATACAGAGAAGCAAAAAAAGAAAAGAAAAGACAAGAAAAGAAAGAACGAAAAAGGGGGGGCGTACAAATGTAACTTTACTTTGCAAACAAGCACTGCCACATCAGATTTGCTGTTCAATTGGAGGGTCATGGCCATCCTATCGCATCGTGTTGCGCAAATGCATATGGAGTTGCCTCCTCTTGCTCCAATCGCGCAATTCTTTCTCCGGCGCAACTTTGGCTCAATTGCTCAGCCGCCGAATCAATTCGCCTTCTAATCCTCCAAAGTCCCCGAATTTGACTAACTAACCTACTCATCGGAGTTGAACGGAGTTTACTCGCAATGCGGACGAAGCGGATCGTCAATTGTCCTGGTCCGAATCCCGACGTCCGGGGAATCCGACGCCGCGCGGACAGGAAGCAAGACATCATGGTAAGAATTGTTAGAAGGATGGAAGACACCCGCGTCAATGATCACATCAGCAAGACACAGTGAACAATTTACCATTCCCCATCCAGGAATTAATGAGGAATTCCAAGGATCCGACCCGAAAAGTATGCCGAAACAGTGGATGAGACCCCTCCAAAGTCCGGGTTCTACACAGAGTCTGGAACGAATCCATTCCTCGCCCCCTCCCCCCTCTTCAGAGTCTCCATCACATCACTGCGCATTACTGTGCAGGACTACCCGTCCCATCCCAGCAGCGCACCTCTTGCATGGCGCATAGAGAGGAACAACTTGCGGGTAAACTGCCTGCCATTAACGTCCAGGGACGGAATACGGTGAACAACGCACCCGAAAGGAGCCCACCGTTCCAACGCTGCTGACAACCCGGATTTTGGCCTCCTGCTGTAAAGGCAATACGTTGGTCTCTGTCGGTGGTGTTATTGCCCCGGAAAGCGTTGGGTGAGGTTCCGGCTGCCTGTCATCTTCTTGTCTCGTCTTCTCTTCTCTTGAATGCTCACAGGCCCTTCGTTTTGTTCTTTCAACCCGCACGCCCCTCCCAATGATTTCATCCCACGTTCTAACGTCAGGCTTCATCCTATTTGGTGGGTGAGCATCCGACAAGCACCTGACCCCCCATTTCCTCCTCTCAGCGCTCCATTGATTACCAGCTTTCGTGTTATCAGTAGGTAAGACACTTTACCTGCTACCCTATCTTCACACGTGCGAAGAATCATACCAAAACATGAAAGCCTTTGACCCCCTCCATGCTCTCTAGCAGCAATGGGAGGCCTTCTAGCAGCGTCACCCTGTGTGGGGGGGAGGGAAGGTTCCGCTTGCTTGTTTCTCGCTCGGAACGTCCCCTTTCCATTACCTCGTGAAACGGCCCGCTCTCTCGTACCCTCCATCAAGTCGGATTCAGTGGGTGTGGTGGACTGGAATATGGGTGGCTCATGTGTAACAAAATGACCCCAACAGTGTCTGAGGCGTGACGGTGACGGGTGACGCTGAGGCTGTCACTTGACCACCTTCGTCTGAAACAATTTGAGTCTGAGCCTCTATCTAGTATTGTATTGAAGCCTAGGGAGGTGATTGCGAATATCAGTGCGAAGTCTGATTGTTAGTGAAGGGTGGGCATGTGAGTTCGCGGGGAAGGTTACGTCAGTGGAGCGGCAGTTCGGGGTCAATTCTCGTCACGTCCCCCATTTTCCCCTTCCCACACAGTTTATAGCTGTGAGTGAAGGGAATCAGGGCGTTCTGCTCCAAACTTTGTGGAATGTTCGTTGAACGCACACCAGGTATTCTCACCCTCCATAACTCAGGCAGAAGTAGGAGGGCTCCCCCCGGCCCGCGGATCCAATGGACCGAACACACGCATGGTGCATCCGACAATGGATGGCGGACAATAGACAACAGAGAATGTTGGATGCCCTGCGAAAGACGTCATGCCGCAATGCGCTATCAGCGGCTTTTGGCCTTGGCCTTGGCACTTGGAGTTTGACGCTTGTGGTGTTAGTGAGAAGCCCGCGATGATTGTGCCTCAAGGAAGTCCCACCTCACCATATCGCTGGGGCTTGGATGGGTTCTTTCTCATCACGGCCTCCAAGAATCTGTGTCCTGATCTGGAAGCCACAAATGCTGTTCACACTCGAGCGGCTACAATGCACTCCAGGGGTAAATTTAGGTCCTCAATCTGTCTTGTTAAAAACAAAAACAAAAACAAAAAAGTGAATATTTCCTGCAGAATCGGGGCACGTCTAGAGACTAGGGCACCATAATTACTTCTTATCTCTTATCACCCCTCCCTTCCGAGCCAATATTCATGCAATGTAGGTATCGTACAGCTTCTCTTGATTATACAGTATCTCTAATCTCTCAACTCTCAGTCAGATGGCCAAGTAGGGGAGGAAGGTTTGCATGTAATTATTTGTTCTTGCTGAATTACCCCTCCTTCTTCCCATTGATTTGAAATCCCACCACCATTAACAACACCAGTGATCCACCTCCATCCACCAAGGACAATCCAACATGGCAATATCGGACATCTACCGCCGGACATCCAATACCGGCGAAGCGCCAGCGCCTTCACAATTCACAAAAACTATGACGAACCCAAACCAACACCAACTAAATACACAGTAGTACGACTTCCTGCACCACCGCACCAAATGCCGCGCCGTCGCCCGGCGTTCCCAAGCCGCCCCTTTTCCAAGGAAGTAGCTTTACAGATCCGATCCTCGGCGCCTAATTGTTCGGATCTCCCACCGCTCCGGCTAGACTCGGCCCCCCGGTCGCCATCTTCAAACCGCTACAATCGAGTCGCAAGAGACAGAGTCTGGGGGAGAAGCGTTTCAATTCCGTTGACCCAACTGAATTATTTTACACGGAGAATGTGCCCATTTGGCAAATCCGCAATGCAGCCTCCTGCTCTCGTATGTAAGAACAACACAATCAACATGGCACGATAGCGTCACTCCCCTCCCGTTGGCACTCCACTTCGGAGCAGCTCCATCTCCATCAACGGACGGCCCCACCGCCCGAGCCTAATGTTGGAGCCCTGGCCTTCGGGAGCTGCGAGAGAAAGTGGCCGCTCTGGCGCCGAGCGGGGGAGTCGAGGGGTTGCGAACCGCAAGAACAGAAACTGCAGCGCGTTTGCAACGTGCATCCAGTTGCCAATGGATCGTCAATGGTCGAAGAGACGGTGAGTCGCTCGTTTTAGGCGGAGCAGCAAAGTGGCAGCCCGAGCAAGGCGGTCAAGCACAAGCACCACACATGGCGCATCTCAAGAGGCGCACCACCAATGCAAAGTGCCGTGAGATGGCCGCGTCTTTGCATCAATTAATCCAATTCCTGTGCATTTCTGACGTAGCTGAAGCGTTCCCTCGGCGCGTGTCGTCCCCTCCTTGGGCTCTCTAACATCCCCGCGGATTGTTCATTGCCAGGTATTCATTCATCTACGGTTCTGTTCGTTCAACTGTGCGGCTGTTTGCTCTGGCTAGCCATACGTAGGAGATGATAGGGCCTGGCCCTCCCTTTCTTCCTCATCACTTGCTTCGTTCCATGACCTGATGGCTAGGGTGTGGGTGAATCGATGTGCTGTCAGTACGACACCCGAACATCCTGCCGTGGATCCAGCTGCATAAGTTGCAATCTCGCGGGTCCCTCATGCCACCCCTCCGTACATATCCAGCCTCTCTCATGTCTCCCTGCCGCAGCAAAGCAACAAGTCTCCAGACCTGACTCATTGGAAATTGTTTCATGTCTCCATCATTCGAGTTTGGCTCTTATTGCAGGAAGTTGGGCCTCAGTGGTGGGGACATGGTGTCACTCTGCTTCGGAACCTGGCGCATCAAATGGAGCGTGCATTCGGCATTGGGTTTTGCCTTGCTGTTCGCATTATTCCTTCTTGGTACGGAGTTGTATGTCTATCGACGGCACTTTGCGCCAGTTCAGCCTCGGCGCCTATTCCATTCAACTCGAGCCAAAACTAGTTGGGGCTGAGACTCAATTCCCATCAAAGTGCAATATGACTGGAGTTGTCGACGCAACAAGGGATTCGCCTTATTCAACTAGCGTTGGGCCTCACTTGTTCCATAGACTTTTCAGCCTGCCAGTATCCATGTATGTCACATTTCCGACTGTGATTCGGGCCAAGTTAATACTGCACGGGAGATCCCTGTCAATTGCTTCAGCCTGTTGTCATACTCGACCAGTCATTTGGGGCGGATGATGTTGCAGAACAGACCCCTAGTTTTTTTCGCAGGCGCCCCATTCTTCGGGCCTTCATCGACTTTCGCCTCACGCAGGGATTCTCTTCGAATGGAGGCACCAAAGAGATCGAAGATTAAGTCATTGCTTCGCCAACATTGATGTCCGTGGACTCACAACTTGAAATTAGTAATGAGGCGCTGAGCAACATCAGACATGCTGTCTCATAAAGGCGAGGGCCACCAATTCATTATTCGCCAATGATTCCAGGATGCCTAACGCTAAAACCAGGCTCCCAGATACTCTAACAAAAGAAAACCGCTAATGTTGAGTGTTGTAAACCAAACCAGGGTCCATTCAATATGGCGTAGGGGGTCGTTGATGCTGCCTCGCGCTTAGAACGGGCTTGGTTTTGTGTACCGTCCCTCTGTTAGGATTGCCCCCAGACCCGGTTGGGTAGTCGAAGGCTCGATCCGAGATATCACTACTCTACAAGGGAAGTCGACGTGTGGAGAGTAGTTTCGGTTGAGGTCCGAAACTGGGCTCGATTACCTTGCGAATCACGGCCATGTGGCGATGAGGACCA
Organism: Mariannaea elegans; assembly: GCA_930272665.1. NCBI lineage: Eukaryota > Fungi > Ascomycota > Sordariomycetes > Hypocreales > Nectriaceae > Mariannaea > Mariannaea elegans. The sequence continues at coordinate 108,228 of CAKNEU010000068.1, forward strand.
TGACTAGGATTCAATCATCTTGCTAGGCTCCGTCCAATACGGTGAATTCATAGCGTCAATCATGTGAAATCGTAGACCACTAAGCTCTCGCGTCCATCCCGCGCCTCCTTCAGCACAATAACCATCTCATCGTCGAAACCAACCCAGTTCCGGCGATCCTCCCACTCAGGAATGTCCAATGGCGGTGTTTGTGCCTTGCTACCGTTGTCTCTCCCCAGGCTATCCCCATCGTATCCGTCCGCGTCACCAGCTGGCTGCCTAGGCCGTACCTCAATACTGCTGCCTCCAACACGGCCCTCTAACTCCCACACGCGTATCTCGTCCCCACGCGTGCTGATGCTCACGGCCTTGCCCCGCGGCGTGATCTCGGCGTCAGATATGCCTGACGTGTGGCCCCAGAGGCGGATCCCTGGGGAGAGGCTGAGCGAGGAGGCGGTTGAAGTGCATAGGTGCAGAATCAGCGTGTTGTCGGGGAGTGTGGCCAGGAGATACGGGTGGTTATAGCTGAGTGTCGTGAGGCAGGGTTGTGGGTCATCTGGGGGTGGCGGGCGTGGCGAACTGGACGTGGAGATACTGGGATGAGAGGTTCGGCTGGTTCCTGTATTGATTGGCAGGGTGTAGGCGAGGCGGGAGAAGAGGGTGTCGGTGCCTGATTTGGAGGGTTGGATGTAGATGTCTTGAACGCCTATGCACCAGCCAGCGAGGCTGGAGAAGGTGTATGCGATGGATGCGCTGGTGGAGGTTGCCATTCGACGGATTGAGAGAGCAAGAGGTTGGTGGGTTGTGTGCGATGTCAAAGAGGTTAGAAGGTATGGAGGCGGGAGCTTGGTCTCTAATCCGCCGCGATTGTGAGGATTCGTTTGTTGCGTCTCGCCAGCTTCGTCGGTCCCGTTCGATGTACCATGGAGTGATTGCGCCCGGGGCCGATTAAAGGTGTACAGAGAAACGAGACCCGCGCTCGTCGCCGTCATGATGTAGGGATATCCATACGCTACGGCGACGAGCTCCCCATTGATGCTCTTCTCGTGTCGGTATCTCCTCGTCAGTTGCCTGTGTTTGATGTCCAATCTCCAAATCCCGAACCCTCCATCCGTAAACCCGACCACCACGTCCACCACGTCGTCGAAATGTCCTTGCTCATCCACCGCTAGAGAGCTCGGCGCATTCTCTCTATTTGGATCATCCTGCTGTAGGTCTACTTGCGCAACTGGCTGCCGTGTTGGGAGATCCCAGGCTCTCAGTCCTGATGCGGAATCCACGGTGACAGCAATACCCGCGACTACCTTGACGAGCGTCCGCTTCTGACCTGTCGTGCCTTCGGAAGCGTCTCGTACACTAACCTCGTCAACAGCGCACTTCCCACGCGCCCAGTTATGCCGTAACTTGTACTGTTTCTTCCAATCAATGCTCTCCGCTTGCTGCTCAGTTCGGGACTCGTTTTGTACGTCTACATGCCCGCCTCCCCGGCCCCAACCTCCGTCCGCCCATACTGCCCGTCGCGCAGAGTATTGAAGTTTCGGGGCACTAGTAACAGACGATCCTGACGCAGCGCCGGCGCCGAGACGGAAGCCGGGGATACGCAGTGCCCGCGGGAGGACGAAGCGGGTGTAGTAATACGCCCGCCAAAGCTGAGAGTCGGCAGCAAGACGGCGGAAGCGGCACGATACCGGTGCAATGGATAGGAGAGTCGCTTCGTCCAAGAAAGAGAGAATGCGCACCAGGAGTTCATCGGAGAGCGTGGAGATGATATCGTGAGTTGGTGGGCGAGCGGACGCCGCATTCGGCGGGGAGGTTCGGAGACGTTTCGGTGAGAGGACATGGTGGTTAGACTTATCTGCACCTAGGGCAGAGAGCTTGCGTTTGGATGTCATATTGAGGGTGGCATGTCAGGGCAGACAGGACGGAACCTGCTTGACAGCCGGAAGATAGCTCGAGGGTTATGCCAGAGGTGAAGTAATGAGTGTAATAGGGAAAATGTCGGTGGCGATGGGTTGGGGGGGGGTAAGCGGTGCAATCATCCCGCCTTACCCTATACATTTGGCCATTGTTGATTTTTCCTATATGCTTAGAAGAACCGAGGACAGGCTTTGGAAGCTTTTGTTTCGGAGCCAATTGCTTATTTACATAATGACCAAGGAATGTGGTGACTGTTAGTTGCTCAAAATAGTGAAATGGCTGCGAGTCTTCGCACTGACTCATCAATTATTCTTGGCTCTTATGTAACATTGATAGCTTTATACGATGAGTTATATCGACTCTGTTATCTAAGCCTTGGGTATTTCCACAATCTAGTCGCGCCTCTCTAGAGGTTTTCCCACCATAAACCGGTAAAACAGAAACCAAACTCCGTTCTACGATGCGATCCGTCTCCCCGACTTCCTTAAAATTTTGCTCACAAGCCGACTGCAGCAAACATATCGTCATACACCTTGCCGATCCATCCCTCCATCAACCCTCCTCTTGCAACCACGCCTAAGCCTCCGACAGCCCACAGAGCTGCAAATGCGACAGCAGCACCATGGATTCCAACCCATCTTCTTCTACGATGCCTCTTCCTCTTTTCCACGGCTAAAGCTCCCATTTGTACTTCTCTGGTTGACGGTGCGATACCTAGCCACTTGGCTTGACCCCAGATCATATGACTGCAACCCACAGCAAGGAGACCAAAATAAGCGATTCGAGCAATAACAGGGTGTCGGGCGAATCCGTGGGCGACGTAGGCGAGGCCAATGTTGGAACTGTCTCCCTCAACTTGCAGGGGCAGGACACGGTTGGCAAAGACATGGGCAGCGTAGAAGAGGCTAAATGCGTAGCCGGATATGGAAATGTAACTCAGAGGTGGCCAGGGCGAAAATCGCCCTGGCGTAGCGCCGCCATATCTGTTTACGTTCTGTGATCTCCTCAATAGGCGCAAAGCAATTCCGGAACCAAGGTGAGCCACTACGGGTAGCGCGACAATGATTGGCTCGGTGAGAGATGTCTGGTATATTTCGCGGGTCATGAGGAGGTAGGTCTCGGAGCCGGCGACTGAGCGAGTTATGGCGGGGGTGAGGGAGACGTTGGCGAGGTGGAGAGAGGTGAAGAGGCCCATGGCGTAACTTGAGAATCGTTGAATTCGCATCACTGTTGAAAGACGGTTGATTAGTAGCCAATTCATGAATCAATTATAACTGTGCAGGTAGGTAGTTGCATCGGAACCTCAAGACATGTATGGGCACGAACAGTAGAATATTGGACCAGGACCAGTCGCCGCTGAAGATGATGTTGAGCTGGCGAGACTTGCGCTCGCACTTAGACCAGGAGCTCCTGCTGAGGGAGCCCTTATCGTGGCCGTGCTGTTATGCATACCGTCGGTTTCGTCGTCGTTTTTTGGAGGAGGAATGCCGAGGTCAGCTTGCAAGTCATCTGCCTCAATAATAACTGGAGGAGACTCGATCGGCGAGGGCTCTAGCTGCAGAAGAGGGATGAAGCTCTCCTGTGAAGCCTGTGAAGCCTGTGAAGCCCGACGGTTGGGCGACTTTTCGGGGTCCATGATTGCAGTCGTTCGCCTGGATAAAGGAATAAAGAACGAGCGAGGATTTGGAACTCGCGGGACTGGAGAATGGACGGACGGAATGGTGGGGAGGGAATTGACTTAGCGCCTCAACGCTCCGTTTGCTCAAGGCACAAATTGGACCATGTTCCGGGGAAAGACCCCTGGAGAAATGGAGAGACAGTGACGTTGATGCTGCAAGGCCCCAACAAGCTGCCACTGAAGCCGCCTGCAAGCCGGTCAGCGAAACCCGCACCGAGCCGATTGGTTAACGTGCTCGGGCCGCTCAATGGACCCCAGGCAGTGTGCCCCTCTCTAGCTGGAATTCGCTAGGTTCCACCAGAGAGCTCCAGGGTAAGCCGCTGTAGAATCTAGGCCAGACCTGTTCATCGCCGGCTCTTAGCAACGTCAACTTCTAATCTTCCATATCGTCAACTGTTATATCTACGCTTGGCTATAGCCACAGCCTTTGAAACAATGCCCCCGGTAAGCTGAAGTGTATTTATATACCAGAAATCTATACCCCATACTGACTCCTCCCAGCGACACCAAACACTGCCTCCGGCGCAAACCTCTTCCGCCCGTGAGGCCCAAAAGTCCTTCTACTGCCAACTATGCTCCAAGGGCTACTCGCGCATGAATGAGTACGAGGCCCACCTTAGCAGCTACGACCACAGCCATAAGCAGCGACTCAAGGACATGAAGGCTATGGTCCGTGACCCTAACGCCGGCTCGCGCGCTCGCAAGGCCGAGGCTAAGGCCGATGGCATTGTCAGCATCAAGCTTCCCGGGCAGGACAGCGCCAACTCCACCGGAGGAGGTGGCTTCAAGAAGGGAGGCTTCAAGAAGAGCGGGTTCAAGAGTGCATTTACTCGCGTCGAAGGCCCAGCTGCCACACTGGAGAAGGCCCCTAAGCCGACCACCGCCCTTGATCCTCCTACCGTGAATCCAGCCTTGAACAAGAGCTTGTCCGCGGAGAGCGATACCGAAGATGAGGGCTATGAAATCTACGACCCTAGGTTTCCCACGAACTGAGGCGATGCGATTCTAGATGAGTAGGAGAGTGTTTCCTGAGTCGGAAGCTCTTTCATTATATTTTTACATGTCTTCGGTCTTCTACATTGGGCCAGATTGTGGCCATTGTGGTCCGCCTATTTGCGATATGTCTTGTTCCAGAAGTCCCATCAAGTTCCGACTTCCTGAGAACCAATCCGCCATCTGAGCCACTTGTGCGTTACCGGGCGCTACACCGTTAGCTTGACCCATCGGGTCCATTGCTGCCGCCTGTTCTTCTGTCGGCATGAAGCCTAGTTGGCTCAGATACATGTCGAACTCGTCTCCGATGGGTACCATGGTCTGATCCTCCTGCTTCTGCGATTTTGCCTCGACATACAGCGTGGCAACCTGAGTCATTACACTGCATAGCCGCCATAGCTTCCCCATTACCTCGGAATAATCAATCGCCGTTTCGAGGGATGTGGTGAAATCTGAGAGAAGCTGTAGGTCTTGCGGCGATGAGGTCTCAATGACGTAGCAGAATATGACGAAGATGGGGGTGAAGGGTGTTAATAATAAGTTCCTGTTGGGCAGTGTCAACTCTCCGGAGGCTAGTTCGGGCTTATACCACACAGAAACGTACCAATGAACATATATGGCCTTGGCATGAGTATCACGTCGGACCATCTCCATGCAGCTTAGGTGTTTGTTCATGGCTCGACGTGCTACTTCGACGCACTCATCGCAGAATCTACTGATAGAACCTTCTGGAGCTGGGATAGCTTGGAATATGAGCGTCATTGCTGACAATAATTGCACCTCATCGCCCTTGACGTGAATATCGACGAGATGGGAAACATTCATCCTCTCGAGCGAGGCGAGAGCCATTTGCCGTGTCTCGGCCGCCTCTATCTCAAGCTGACGAAACTGCGTCGCGAGCCTGCGAGCTCGTTCGGCAAGCTCTGCTGGGGATTGTGCCACGGCAGCTGGACTATACCTGATGAATTGTCAGCAGGTCCATAATTGGGCCATGACACGGGGGAACCAACAGTTGCTCATAAATATGACCTTGCAGGGTCGCAGACTTGAGCCACATTGTAGCGATACCTGTCGTCTCTGAGCTCATCATACCATCGAAGCTGAAGGATCTTGGAATATCAATGTCAAAGTCCTGTATTACCGGCGCACGGCCCAGTCGCAAAGCGAGCGCTCTATCGGTGGTATAGATATACCAGAACAACCCAGACCTGACTCGGTACGCCTCTGGGTCTGGCGTGCAGGTACTTTTCCGGTGAAATCCAGCTGTCAGGCAGAGTTCGGCTGCTGCACAGTTGAGATGCCAGGCGACTGAGGGTCTAGAGACATCAATGGCGTACAAGGTCTGCAAACCATTAGCCTTGACCCACCTAGCCTAGCGGTTATGCTCTTCAAATAACGTACCCCTAATAGAAGAGCTTGAACAGTTTCAATCTTGGCAGACACGAACATGGACATGTTGGCAAAAGCGGTCTCAAGGTTGATTCGACACGTACGAATATACACCTCGTACTCTTCTTTGGTGGCTTTGTCCTGAGCGAAGGAGTGTTGCTCTATGAACATATAATAGAGACCGGCATTGACGATGATAAAGGTTGCCTCAGAGAAGTCTTCGGTGGGGAAGTAGACTATCCGACAAAGGCCTGAGAAATCTGCAACTCCCACAAAGTAACAGACGAAGGTGAAGAGGCAGGGAGGAGCAGCTTGGTTGACTATAAGCATTGGAGCATTCTGAGAGAACGGCAGTCTTACATCTAATCTTCTTGAGAAGGTTTACTACGACATCCATGGGAGGCATGCGGAGTTGAGCAAGCCCACCGGGAGGGATGGGTTGTTGGAGGGGGAATCGAGGGCCATGACTTATGGACTGGCGGTTCTGTAGCTCGACGAGGTGTCTGAGGTTGGCTAGGGCCTCCTGCATCTCGGGGTTCACATCATGCAACGAGGTCCGTTCGACGGCGTGCTCGAGGAACTCATTGGCGAATGTTGTGTGCGCGGCCAGAGTGGCGTCACCACCAAAGGCCGATTCGCTGTCGGAGCTGTCGCCGGCGATGGTGCTACCAGGGACCGCGGGGTTGCCGGGGCCGGGCTGGGGAGTGTACAGACGGTGGCTGCTGTCTGGAGTGGCGCTAGAGCGGTTGGAGAGATCTCGCAGCAGGGTCTCGATGTTGGCTAGCCTGACCTCGATCTGATCAATCTTCTTTTCGCTGCGAGTGGCATGGGGTTAGTTTGAATCACAGGGGTTCTGGTTGGATGAGGCGAGAGGGAAGGCCTGCGAGGGAGGGTACACGGACTACTGTGACGAGATGAGGACTCGTTGCCGAGGTTCCTTGGCTCTCTGGCCAATGCCAGTTGATGTGCATGAACGCTTGGCGATACGGCAGTTGGAGCAAGGGACTTCTTTGTCGCAGCGGATCTACACGGCGAGGTGTTATTATCATGGTCTCAATCTAGTTCGACCTTTATATGTATGGCCCTCGAAGGAGTGAAAGTGACAGCTACAGAGCCTTTTGATATACAAGGCTGGAAGGTGGGTGAAGAGTATGAGAGAAGGTTGAAAAAGGCTATCACCTTGCGTAAACGACACTGATCACACTATAATCACAATAAAAAAAGCAAAATATTAGCTAAGTTCTATATCGATGTGCAGACGGTGTAAGTGAAGACTATCATAGGAGGAGAGAATCAGGTGAGTTTTGGATAGGGCCAACGAGGTCAATGAGAAAAGTAATACTGTGAAATACACAGAAAAACCGAAAAGGCCAAACCAGGTATGAAGCTGGGGGCCACACAAGCGGTCCAAAGAGAAGGACTTACAGCTCTGCGTAAAGGGTCATCGGATCCCGCGGACGCGTTCGGCGCGGGGCCGATGGTCGACTGGTCCATCACTGGGCCAGAGACGGTGTGCAACCGAATGAGCAGATCGAAAGTGGAAGCTGGAGGTTTAAAAGAGGGGTAACACTGGTTTAGATGAAATTCTGAGGCGGATATTTTTTTTTGCGAAGAGAGAGTACGAGGGCAAGCAGTGGCCTGATGAGATGGACTACGAGAAGGGTTCGTGAAGTGACGGAGTTTGATGGATGATGTTGTGCTTGAGGATTTTCGGCTTCCGCGGAGGCCCGTGCCGGCTGGGGCGGGGCCGGGGAGCTGGGACTGAATGAGAGTTGAAAGGAGGGAACGGGATGATTGATGTTGCCGGATTGACGGCACCGTCGGAATCAGTTGCGTCTGCTTGATGCGCTGCGGACATTATGTGCACATCTGTATGCATTGACAAACTATTCATTATACCGGGAGGGACAGCATCGCGTGTCGTCGTCTTTAACTCGAAATTAAAGCCCAGGGCTTTTTCTTCTTCACTAATCTGTACGTAAATTAATTTACGAAAGTCCACGGACCCCACTGGCGCCGGTTTCTATGTGGGGGGGGGCCTGGACCTACAGCAGAACCAGGTCTCACTCAGGCTTGTTCTTCCAGGACTCTGTCCTAGAGAGAGAGAGAGAGGGAGAGAGAGGGAGATAGACCCCTTCTGCAGCTATGATGCATTCACGGGACGCGCGCGTTGCAGCAGCCGCCTCTCGCATTCGCCGTATTCGCCTTAATTTTTTTTAGGACCTGCTTAAGAAGTTTGGCTTCATTAGAAATAACAATGATAATGGACAACTGAAATGCTGTTTATTTCTTCTTCCCTTTTTTCTTCCTCTCTTCTTTAACTTTTTTCTTCCTCCTTTCCTTAACTTTCTTCTTCTTCATTTTTTTTTGTTGTTGCTGTTGGACTACTCTTCATGATGGCCTCGCAACGAGGGATGCAGGAGAAGCTACCTGCGAAAGAGAGCAAACAACCGGAGCAGATTCAAATTTCGGGCGACGATAATTCCGAATCTGGTTCAACTGCGATGCCCGTCGATGGGGAGCGTGCTGCTGATGGCAATCAACCGAGCAACAACAGCAACAACAACAACAACAACATCGACAACAGTACCAACAAGACTGAAAGTCATGGAAGCGAGAACAGGGATGGAAAGAAAGACGGAGAAGAGAAAAAAGAGGCAAACTTCAAAGATTTCCTGGTAAGTTTTCTTTTCCTTTTCTCGGCTGGACCTTGTTTTTCTCGCTGCGTCGTCCATCATTTTGAGGTCTCTACCTGGATGGTGATACCCTGGCAACCTCAACCACTACCACTTCGCAACTGTTCTCCCATAAAATGCTGATAAATTTATTACTATTATTATTACTATTATAGCGAGTCTTCACCTACAATGATCTTCAAGGATGGGTCTTCAACGCCATCGCCTTCTTCGCCATGGTTGCTGCGGGCACCCTTTTGCCCATCATGGATGTTGTCTTCGGCAAATTCGTCAACGCTTTCAACGACTTTGTCAACGGGAATCTCTCTCCAGCTGGCTATCGCTCTGAGGTTGCTAAGTATAGGTAATCCTCATGTGTTATTGAGCTCTCTGTGCAGAACCTGACTGGTCTTGCTCTCCTAGTCTATACTTTGTCTATCTCTTCCTTGGCAAGTTTGTCTTGACATATCTATGGACGGTACGCGAGTAACACACTCTACCATCTACTCTATCACGTCTAACCATCTGTTTTACCTAGATTCTCATCTCCATAACTGCCATCCGAACAACAAAAGCCCTCCGCACCGACTTTGTTCGCCAGACCCTCCGTCAAGAGGTGTCCTTCTTCGACTCTCCCTCATCCTCCATCTCAGGACAGATTACCACTAACGGTAACCTCATCAACCACGGCATCTCGGAGAAGCTCGGCCTTATCATAGTTGGCTTGTCCACTTTCTTCGCCGCCTTCATCGTCGCCTTTGCTGTGAATTGGAAGTTGACTCTCATTGTCATTTGCATTGTGCCAGTCAACATTGCCGTCACCGTCATCTGCGTAATCTTCGATATGGGATACGAATTTTCCATGTTCGAAATTTACTCCCGCTCAGGATCATTAGCTGAAGAGGCGTTTGCGACGATTCGAACAGCTCATGCCTTTTGGGCTTTCCCTAAGTTGTCGAAGCGCTTCTCCTCAATACTGGAAGACGCAAAAAAAGTCGGTGCCAAAAAGTCGTTGATCTATGCGATCCTCTTCCCAACCGAGTTTTTCTGCATCTTTTCCGGCTATGGCCTTGCCTTTTGGCAGGGTATCAAGATGTATTCGAGTGGAGAGATTAAAAACCCTGGTACGGTGGTAACGTGAGTAGACACTTTCATTTTTTCCCGCTCTTTGTATCATCTGATCTGATATGTGTATCTATATGCTTAGCGTCATCTTTGCCGTTCTGGTCGCTGCTACTGCCCTCACCCAAATTGCGCCCCAGACTATTGCTATTTCCAAAGCTGCTGGCGCTGCTCAGGATATGTTCAAGATGATTGACCGCAAATCCAAGATTGACTCACTTTCTGAGGAGGGAGGGAAGATATCTGGGTTCCGGGGAGATATACAGTTGCGGGGCGTCCGATTCACGTATCCTAGCCGTCCTGATGTGCCCATTCTTCACAGCCTTGACTTGGACATCCCAGCGGACAAGACAACCGCCCTGGTTGGTGCTAGTGGATCGGGCAAGAGTACAATATTTGGTCTTTTGGAGAGATGGTACGAGCCGAGTGAGGGTTCCATCACGCTTGACGACTGCCCCGTTGAGACACTGAATTTGCAATGGCTGCGGACGAATCTCAGAATGGTCCAGCAGGTGAGTTGAAATATAAGCTTATTCAAACACAGGGTTTTGTGCTGACCGGGAATCCAATAGGAACCAACTCTTTTTAGCGGAAGTGTCTACCAGAACGTTGTCGATGGCCTCATAGGAACAGGCATGGCGAATCTGCCCGAAGATGGGAAGCGTGGTTTGGTCATCCAGGCATGCAAATCGGCGTACGCACATGAATTTATCGAACGGCTCCCCAACGTGAGTTTTCCCACTTTCTTGTCTGGACACATAGCTTACTCTCACTATAGGGATATGATACCTACATTGGAGAACGCGGCGCCTCGCTATCAGGAGGTCAAAAGCAGCGCATAGTCATCGCACGGAGCATCATTTCCAACCCCAAAGTTCTCATGCTCGACGAGGCCACTAGTGCTCTCGATCCCAACGCCGAGAAAATTGTACAAAAGGCTCTTAATAACGTCGCCAAGGGCCGCACAATGATTGTCATTGCTCACCGTCTATCGACTATCCGAGATGCAGACAACATCATCGTTATGGCTAAAGGCGAGATGATTGAGCAGGGAACTCACAACGAGCTTATTAATATGGGTGGTACTTACTCGAGACTGGTTAGGCTCCAAGATCTCGGACATGATGGCATTGCTGTCGAGTCGACTGAGGATGACAAAGAGGAACCACTTGAAACCGTTGAGACCGTTGTTTCTCGTGCTTCTACGCATGCGGTTCACAACGTCTCTGATGACGAGAAGATCAACTATGGCTTGCTAAAGTGCCTGTACCTTATGATAAAGGAACAGAAGCCCATGTGGATAAATGGAGTGTGGCTCATCTTAATTTCACTCGGTGGAGGTGAGTAGTTGGCCAAGATGGTCAGTCACTTGATAAAAAGGAGATGTGCTAACATCTATCTACTAGGTCTAACATATCCAAGTCTTGCGATCCTATTCTCTAGAACAATGGACGCTTTTGCGGCTGTGGATGTCGACAAATGCAATTTCTATTCGCTCATGTTCTTTGTCGTGGCTCTTGGCAATATTGTTTGCTACGCTATTGGCGGATGGGTGAGCAATATCATCGGCCAGGTAAGTTCAATGTTCCTATCTCATATCAAGCTGGCCCAGTAAGCTTACTTGCGTCCATAGTACGTCATGAAAGTCTACCGTGCCGAAATCTTTGACAACACTCTTCGTCAGGACATGACATTCTTCGACGACCCAGACCAAGGCACGGGTGCCCTCGTTGCTCGCCTATCTACCGAGCCTACAAGTATTCAGGAACTACTTTCCATGAATGTGGCGCTCATCATGGTCAACATTGTCACGGTTACATCCAGTTCCATTCTTGCGATTTCATATGGCTGGAAGCTCGGCCTCACCCTGGTCTTCGGCACCTTGCCTGTGCTTGTCTTCGGAGGTTACATGAGGATTCGTCTTGAGTTCAAGTTTGATGATGATACAGCTGCTCGATTTGCGAAGAGCAGCAATTTGGCGTCTGAGGCCGTCTTGGGAATCAGGACTATTTCGTCCCTTGCTCTAGAAGGGGCTGTTATTGAGAGGTACAGTGCGGCTCTTGAGGGACTGGCTAGGGATGCAATTGGTAGCTTGGGATGGAAGATGTTGGCGTATGCACTCAGCCAGTCTGCTTCGTTTCTTGCCATGGCGCTTGGGTTTTGGTGAGTGGCTCCTCTAAGTTTGAATTTTTGCAGATATATCTTTGATGTGATCGTGCCAGGATGCCAGAATACTGATGGGCTTACAATAGGTACGGTGGACGTCTTGTTTCTACTGGCGAATACACCACCGAGCAATTCTATGTCATCTTCATCGGCGTCATATTCTCAGGCGAGTCAGCCGCCGTGCTCTTCCAATATTCTACCAGCATCACCAAGGCTCGTACCGCCATCAACTACGTCTTCAATCTCAGAAGGCAACTCGTCCTCTGCGACAGTGAGGGAGACGATAGAGGGCCTTTGAGCAGTTCATCGGAAAAGACGGTTTCGGAGAAGGGACCTGAGGTGGTATGCAATGATATTGGGTTTGCATATCCTCGCAGACCTAAATTGCAAGTCCTTAGAGATGTTAATATTAAGATGGAGCCTGGAACAATGGTGGCTCTTGTTGGTGCTTCAGGTTGTGGAAAGTCGACTATGGTCGCACTGATGGAACGGTTCTACGACCCAACAACTGGGGAGATTCGCTCAGACGGTTGCGATATTAAGACCAAGAACCGGCGGCTTTACCGTCGAGAAATCGCCCTCGTTCAGCAAGAGCCAGTTCTCTATCAGGGCTCAATTCGGGACAACATATCTCTGGGTGTTGAAACTGGCAATCCGACTGACGACGAAACCATCGACGCCCTCCAGCAAGCCAATGTTTATGACTTTGTCATCTCCCTTCCCGAAGGTCTTAACACGCCCTGTGGAAACCAAGGCCTCTCGCTCTCGGGCGGCCAGCGACAACGCATCGCCATCGCGCGTGCCCTAGTTCGCAAGCCACGACTTCTTCTTCTCGACGAAGCCACGAGCGCTCTCGATACGGAGAGCGAGAAATTAGTAAAGGAAGCGCTTGATAGAGCGGCAGAGGGTCGCACCACGATCGCGGTAGCCCATCGATTGAGCACGATCCGCGACGCGGATGTCATTGTTGTGTTTGCTGGGGGTAAGGTTGCCCAGATGGGCACGCATGAGGAGCTAATCGCGAAGGGAGGATTGTATTACGAAATGGTTTTGGGGCAGTCTCTGGATAGAGAGACTTGATTCGACTTGTGGCTCTCTACACGGTTCAAGTAGAGGGCGGTGGGTGTTGGATCTAGAGGGAACAAATTGTGGGCATAAACGAGAAGAATTGTAACAACACATGGAGGCGTACAGGGACTGGACTTGGAATTTATCTGGCGTTGGACGGTTGGCCTTACCTTGGCAAAAGCATCTGCAATATGTGAAAGGGGAAGGGGTTCGACTTGGTAAAGCCTTGGGCTGGAATGTTGAGAAGACACTTTAGAAAAGGTGTTTCATATGTCTGCTCTCAGTCAACCATATAGAAGCGAGTAGTAAGCATGGTAAGTAGTAGTTTTTTTTATTGAGCAACAAGTACGACTGATCCGAGAAGGATGTATGAAGTATTCTCTTTTTTTCTTCTTCTGCCACTCTTGAATGGGCTACTATGAAGAATACCAGAAAAACCACTTGAGCATAACGTAATAGAAGAAATCCCGGAGTCTAGCTCCCCGAACATGGAAGTGGGTGACTTTGAGCATCTCCTGTCACCAATGGACTCGTAGTAATCGCCCAAACATGTCATCATTTCCATGAACACGAAGCTCTATAGCATCTATATCATAACCTAAGCCAGCAATCCAAGACGATGCCTCTAGTCGACCTGTCGCCATCTATTTTACCTCGCTCCCATTCCATCATCCTTCCCACTACCAAACAAGGTAAATATGTTTGACTAGATGAGTTGAGTAAATTAAGCCAAAACCTTGATATCGCTGTCTTTGAGCTTGCCAGCTTCGACTAATCGCTTAACCTCACCGCTCCAGACGCCCTTGATCTCATCAGCAATGGCAAGGCCATTGAGTTTGCCCGCAAGAGCGGCAATCTCGTCAGCATCAATCTTGCCCTGGATAGTCTCGACGTCGCCGAGGACAGAATCGATCTGGGCAGGGGTGGCCTCGCCGCTGGCAAAGTAGTTGGCTTCCTTGACGGAACCCTTGAGGACACGCTTGTTCTTCTTAACTGCATTTTTGGCAGCTTCCTTGGCTTTCTTGCCGGCCTCGCGGTTGACCTTGGCGGCAGCCTCAGCCTCAGCAGCAGCCTTAGCCTCGGCCTCCTTCTTAGCCTGGGCTTCCTCGGCGGCCTTCTTCTCGGCGGCCTCTCGCTCGAGACGCTTCTTGTTCTTGGCAGCGTTGGCGGCCTGTCGGAAGCGCTTGATACGCTCGTCACCAGCGGAGGCATCGTCGAGCAGCTTACGGAGACGGGCGTTGTCCTCGGCCTTCTTCTTCTTGCGGGCGTTGGCGTTCTTGCGCTCCATGTGTCGCTTCTGGTCACGGTTCTCATTGTCGTCGGGGACATCCTCGTCGAGGTACTCAAAGGATCGCCAGCTGTCAAAGTTGTACCAGAAGTTGTAAAAGTCCTCAACCTGCTCCTTGGTGGCATCGGCAGTGCCGAAGCTGGGAACGGGGTGAGACTTGGAGAAACGGCCCTCGGCCTTGAAGACTTTGCTCCAGAGCTTGTAATAATCGCCCTTCTGGAGCTGTTTCTTGGTGGGGGGTTCGACATCGGCCTCCTCGTCAACGGAGTCGTACTGGCGGCGCTTTGTGGGGTCAAGGAGTACATCAGTGGCCTTCTGGATACACTTGAAGAACTGATCGTCATCGACGCGGCCCTGGGCGGCCTTCTTATCAGGGTGGTGCTTGAGAACCTTCTTGCGGTGGGCCTTCTTGATCTGCTCCTCAGTGGCCTTGAATCGGTACTTTGAAAGACCAAGAACCTTGTAATGATCTTGGGTCTGAACAAGAACTGGTCAGTAAGTGGAGAGACGGACAATATAACAGGGAGTGAATACAAACCTTCCAGTCCTTGGCCTCACGCTGAAGAATCATGGGGTCCTCGGGCTCGCTGACATCGCTCTCGTCGCCATCTTCAACCTTCTTAGCACTCTCCTGGGCTTGGATGCGGTCATCCTCGGAAAAGGTGCGCTTGTGGCGGGCACGTCGGGCGTGAGCGAGGAAGTGAGGGCCAACAGGCTCGATGCTGCGCTGGACGGCAGCGGAAAGCTGACCGATAGCCTTGAAGTCCTTGTCTGCGCTCCAGCCGCTAGGAAGGGTGGGCAGAGGCAGCGTAACGGTGGCTACGGATGCCATGGTATATGAGAGGATCCAAGTGTGGGGGATTGGTGATGGTGGGATGTTGAAGACGAGAAAGAAAGAAAAAAAAAAAAAAAAAAAAAAACCCTGTGGTGGATTTTGGGCGACTACACTTCCCCCCCGCCATGGAAAGCATACGGAGTATGCTCATGTTTGGTGGGGTGAGGGGTTGCCATTTCAGTGGGCTTTAGAGAGTCTTTTAGAGCATTACAGTGGGCTCAAGCGGTACACACCACGGAGAAACAGGGCCGGCGGCGCTGTAAGGTTGTGACAGGACTAGGATCACGAGTACTACAAATGGCCCGAGAACCAATGAAGGTCCACCACGCACGGAGTGCACAGTAAGTGAGTAGTCAGCGAGTGAGGCAAACTCGCGACCGTCGAACTCCAAGGTGGAATTCTTCTTCAATCTCAGATCCATCACCACCACCAATATCGACGACAAGCCCAAACGCCCCCCACAACGATCCGAAACAGACATAACCATCAATTCTTTTTGAATAACGGTCAACAACACCAATTGCGTAATCTCAACCCGTGAATATGTCTCTGGCTTTGTCAGCTTACCGATCTCTCTTGCGCTCGGCAAGACTCGCTTTCCAAGGTACGCTCGATCATACCTAAATCCAGCGGCCCCGGCCGATCTGTCTCGTTTCCCATCTCTCCTCTTCCTGGACGATGAAGAGAAGAGATGACCCCCCTCTGCTACTTCAATTAGCTATCAACATAGACCAGCAAGAGCTAACTCGGCCCTCAGGTGATGCTCCCATCCTCGCCGCCGCTCAGGTCCAAATCCGCAACGAATTCCGACAAAAGGCCTCTATCAAGCCCTCTGACGCTCCCGCCGCTATCCAGCATGCTCAAGAAGTCGCCAAGGTCCTGCGTGAAAACGTCGTCCAGGGCAAGAAGACCGAGGAGGGGGGTCAGGATACCTACAGTACGCTTGCGCACCACCCAAATTTCCATTGACACGGCTCTACTTGGATTTGGAATGTTCTTATTTACTAACACGAATGCCCCTGTAGAGCTGCGGATACACAATCATACTGAGAGGGGAGACAACGAGTCTATCAAGACGGCTGGCAACGGCAACGCTCAGGGTGGTGGATGCGGATGCCGTTGAGCCGTCACCTATCTTGTACAAACATGTAACATTACCGTTATGATACCCGCCGAATATGTTCCCACAAAAAAAGACCCCGAAATGATAATCATCGCTCTACCTCCAATACCTTGGGTCGTTCGTCTTTCATCTGCTTTGTCTTATTTCCCGTCACCTTTTCGCCGTAAACCCCGGTAAACCATTGGGCTGATCCATTGCCCTACCCAAACGCCAGAAGCATGTAATGCGCCGGTTCGAACACACACAGTAACGTCCATGAAAATCCTTTCAGTTTCCAGAGAGACTGGCGTAGTTGGGCATATCAGCCGCTCCCGGAGGCGCGGCCACCACCATTGGTTGACCGCCTTGCCGGCTTCCAGAAGCTCCGGCACCACCTTCAATTGCCCGTTGTCCTTGGTTCTTGGGTGGTCCCTGGCGCTGCCTGGCGTCATGAAGCATCTGGGCTCGCTCTTCCTTATCCATGTTACCGATGGCCTTAGGTACACCCCACCGAATCCGTAAAGGACATCCGGCAATCACGGCGCGACCCTGACACGCCGCCGCCGCCTTCTCTGCCCCTTCTCTAGTCTCGTAATTGACAAATGCGCAATGCGACATGTGAGAGCATACCAAGCTCTTGATTTTGCCATGTACCTTGAAGAAGTCGCGAAGCTTGTACTCGGGCAAGTCATCTTCCACACCAGTCACAAACAGGGACATTATGTTGTTATCCTGAGGCGGAAGCCAGTCACGCGGGCTCGGGGGTAATTGAGCTGCGCTCGGGAAGGCCTGTCGCGCTTTTCCGCCAGCCTTCGAGCCCGCAACGAGGGCCGCCTTGGTATCACGCGTTCGAATCGGCCCTGGTCCACCCACTCCTGCTCCAACAGCGGCCTTACCGCCAGTCGCCCCCTCTACAGTGTCAGTATCGACGGTCTTTCCCTTGCGGAAATAAGGCTTGCTCGTGGCGAGACGTCGCAACAGTTCGCGCGCCTTCTCGTCCGTTTTCTGATACTGCTCCGTGCCAACCTTGCCCTCCTCGATGAGCTTTTCGTTGTTCTGGGCAAAATATTCTCTGTTGATATCGGATTGAGGTCCTGGGGCGACCATCTTAAGAGCGGCATCTCGAACGACAATTGGGAGACCGAAAGAGAGATCGAGCATGCAGCATTGGCAGCAGTTCTTGAGTCGGGCGCAGGTCAGGCAGACATTCGTTCGCTTCTTGCGGCCGTGGGCGCGATCGGCATTCCAGCTGAAAACAGTAAAAGGCCTCGTGCACTATACGAAAAAAGAAAAAAGAAGCAATGTTAGTATGAGAAGAATTCGCATAGGCACACCCAGAATCGGGTAGAAATGGGAGTCTTACCAGTTTACACTCGGCACCATAATCCTCCTTGAGCATTTTGACGTAGGGATTGTCGGGCAGACATGTTTCGCAAACGGAGGGGAAATCAGTAGACTCCCAACCAGAGCGGTTGAGGTCTTGCTTAATCTGAGGAGGCATCGCGAGTAAGTGGACTGATGCTGATGGAGAGCGGCTCGGGTGGTATCGTGATGGGGCGCTGGGGAACTTTTAACTTGAGTCGCGGCGCGGGACTGGAACTGGAAAGAAATCAGTCACCGCCCGCCACCAGCGGCAAAGCCGCAATGGGCGTCTTACATAAGGCACGCCTGCATGCCAAGGACGGCGCGCAAGCCACACACTAAGCACAACTGATTGGGTAAGAGTGGTGAGATCTTATCGATAACCGCCACAACAAGAGTTCGGCTGGGCAGGCACCGCGGCAAATGACAGGGAACTGCAGGTAATTGCAGGAGAGCAGGGAACAGGCCTCAATGAGGCGAGAGCAGATCCTGCTTCCTCCGAGGAGTCTGATGGCGTAAACAATAACAACAAAAAACCCCCCAAAGGAAAGTTTCCCCCGCATTGCTTTTTTTTTTTCGTTTCTTTTTTTTTTTACATTTTCATTATCTCCGTCGGCGTTGTTGCTGTACTTCACATTTACTACATGTTAATCACGAAAGCCTCGAGGTCGGAATTCGCCTGAAATCGTAACTAAGTACTAGGCAAGTCCCAACTCTCCGCTAGGACAGCAACACCAAGCGCCACAATCCATTTACAGGACACCACGACTTTCCCATTAAAGCCCAAGGGGCAGTTGAACTTATTTCGTTGGTCATTGGTCGATAACACTGAACCCTAGCCTCTCGCGCTTCAACACATCTCGTGGTATTTTCCAAGGAACGTGCGCTACGACTCCTTCCGCATTCTATATCAAAAGTGGCATCATGTTTCCAGGTCATTGTCCCGATAACCAGCCCAAGTGCCGTATCGTCTCACTAGGTGTGTGTACTGCGACACCCCCTCCCGGGCGAATTTGTCGGCAAGGAAGAGTAGTATGATATCAATATGGGATCATTTGGAGTCGTTTTTAGCAACAAAAAGATATAAACCCCGGTGCCGCATCATCCACACCCCGGGATCGAGAAAAAGGCGATCGGTGGTGTTTAGATGAGGATTTGATTGTGAGATTGAAAAGAAAAAACAACACCAACGTCACTCCAGTTCATCTTTTGGCGAAACGAGACGCATCCAATTGTAAGTTTGCCATGGAGCGCCTACTACGGAGTACCGTTGCTTGTTCGGCTCCCCTTTCCCTCGTTTCGCTCTTTCTTTTTCGTAACGGCAACGCTTTCGTATTCGTATCGGGTCCCCGTCCCCATCTCCGATTTGCTCCAGCAGTTAGGTACGTATGTAGTAAACACGCACTGCCATGTGCTTCACCGCCCCTGAGGCCCAGAACTTGCAAAACCGGACAGGGGTACTTGAGTGAACACCAGTACTTGGCAGTAGATCTATGTACCACCCACCTGCCACGAAAAGCACTCCCTGTGGGGGACACAGCCAGAAGCTGCTCAATGCCCACCCACGGAGGCAACAAAGACCTAGATTAAACCTCAATCAGTATAGCGCCCGGGTCCCCATCGGGTCTTGATTAATCCCCAATTGAGATTGGATGCACGGCGTCGTCCAGTCAGGGGAGGGCCCTGAAATTTGTTGGAAATGCCGTCCCTCCGCTACCCGTCACCATTAAAACCAACGCTGCCTCCCTCCCCCAAGGTTCAATTACCTCCCATTGACTTCGATCCTGCTGCTCGGTTGCTCTTATTCTTTCTCCTCAGCACCTCCTTGTAGTATCCTGTTATTTTCTCCGGATTTCCTCCCCTTCTTCAGGCTCCAGGTCACTTACATTCAACATGGTTGCTTCTTCGACCGCCTCTAACCTCGAACGCGAGGATCACAAGCGCGATGCCGATTTCAACAAGGCCATGCACGGTAGCTCTGCCCAGACCCGTGGTGGAATCGCTGCCATGTTCAAGAAGGGCGGTGCTGCTAAGCAGGCTGCTGTCGACGAGTACTTCAAGCACTGGGACAACAAGCCCGCAGAGAACGAGACGGCTGAGGAGCGAGCTGTACGAATACGCCGTTTTTTTTTTTTAACCCCTCTCCTTCACACAGGAGAGATACGTTAACCAGCCATCGCTAACAATCCTGAAGGCCCGAACCGCTGAGTATGCTACCCTGACAAGACAGTAAGTAGCCTAATTTGATTTTCTGTCACAATTGGTTTCGTCATTCGTCCCCCGTTTGATTTCTCTCACGTGTCACTCGCTATCTCCAAGGTGGGATATTTGCTAACCGGAATCAACCACAGCTACTACAACCTTGCGACCGACCTTTATGAGTATGGTTGGGGCCAATCCTTCCACTTCTGCCGATTTTCCTATGGCGAGCCCTTTTACCAGGCAATTGCCCGTCATGAGCATTACCTTGCCCACTCTATTGGCATCAAGGAGGGCATGAAAGTCCTCGATGTCGGATGTGGTGTTGGTGGTCCTGCCCGTGAGATCGCCAAGTTCACTGGCGCCCACATCACCGGTCTCAACAACAACGACTACCAGATTGACCGAGCCACTCACTACGCTCACAAGGAGGGTCTTTCAAACCAGTTAGCTTTCGTCAAGGGTGACTTTATGGTAAGTTTAGTTCTCAAATGCCTATCGTCACATGTTTCCTAACCCCTATATTAGCAAATGAACTTCCCTGACAACTCCTTCGACGCTGTCTACGCCATCGAAGCTACGGTCCATGCCCCCACCCTGAAGGGTATTTACAGCGAGATCTTCCGTGTTCTCAAGCCTGGTGGTGTCTTTGGCGTATACGAGTGGCTCATGACTGATGACTATGACAACGAAAACCTACACCACCGTGAGATCCGTCTCGGTATCGAGCAAGGTGACGGCATCTCCAACATGTGCAAGATTTCGGAGGCTCTAGACGCTATTCGGGATTCGGGCTTTGAGATGATGCATCACGAGGACCTGGCGGACCGCCCCGACCCTCTTCCTTGGTACTGGCCTCTGTCTGGCGAGCTCCGATACATCCAGTCAGTTGGAGACATCTTCACCATTGTGCGAATGACCACTTGGGGTCGAACAATTGCCCACGGACTGGCTGGTGTTCTCGAATCTCTGAAGCTTGCTCCCGCTGGTACCAAGAAGACTGCCGACAGTTTGGCCCTCGCTGCCGATTGCCTAGTTGCTGGTGGACGAGAGCACCTGTTCACTCCCATGTACCTGATGGTCGCTCGCAAACCCTCCGCTTAAATATATGGGCTGTGTTGCGGGGTAGGTGGGAGAGAAGGGGGATTTTCTGACTTAGACATGAAGTCGAGGTGGGATGGAAAAGAGCAACGAGAGCTGTAACGACGATGCATGGCACGAGCTCCCGATATAACGCAAGGATCATGCAACAAGAGAAAGGGCGGCCACTCCACAGAAATAATTGTAATCTACTGGGCTGGGTAGAATTCAGGACGCTGGCTAGGTAGGCAGGTGTCCTCATGACTTTTAGATGTATATAATATTTGGAGCGTCGCCGACAATTAAAAATTCTTAAGATGACATGAGATACACATAAATTCAAACCCGCGAATGATATTAATAATGCTTCATGCAGCATTCATTTATCCAATATCAACATGAACCATAATTCAGTGCGAATAGTGGGCTTATCAGTATCACCAAAAATTCCGTTGAGGCAGTTAAGGTAGTTGAGGCTTTTTGTTAGCCAACGCGGATACCCGTTATGGTGTTGTGGTGTGGTGATTTGAGATGAGTGGGGAGGGGCTTTAAGGAGGTTTCTTTCTCCGTTAAGGATGCCGACCGCACCCTCAGACTTGTTCGCACAAAGTCAATGGACGTCGAGGGGGCTAGAATAAGATAGTAGTATCAGGGCAATGATTAATTCTTATCGATTCCTCCTTTATCTACTTGCTGTTGGTCGCTGGCCCAAGTCCGTTCGTTCCATCGCGACCATTGTTGGTGGGGAAAAATGTCCCGTGCCTCCCCAACAGACTGGTTGACTGGGGTCACTCTCAGTAATTAGAAGGCTGCATTGCAGTGCGGATACGCAGTAAGGGCGCGCGCCTGTTATGCGGCTCTAGGACCGAACCGTGTCCATTTTACCCTCCGACTCTCCCCCCAATGGCCCCCCAATAAAGGTCAACACTCTCGAAAATGAGGTACCGGTACCTCAGTGCCCTGATAGTGCCCCGAACAAATGGGGCGTAACCAGGGGTTCGTTCAGTGCGCGGTCTGTAAACGGAAGCCGTTTAGAACCGCAAGGCGGGGAAACGAAGCACCGAGCGTTGGAGCGCTAGCGGAGGTTTGCTCGGTGTCTCTTTCTCCCAGGTACTTGGTTGTCCGTGCCAAATTTGGTGGTGCAGCAAAGTACCTCGCCTGCGGGATGATACGTACCGACGCCCCAAAAAAAAAGCTGTCCGAAAAGCATCTCCTACCTGAACTCGGTGAAATTCCCTCTCAACCTGTCGAGCGTTCCGTCCTCTGTCCATCTCCATCCTCTCTTTTCCTCCCTCGTCCGCTTTCGCCCGTTGCCATTCCCACGTCCAACTTTTGACGGCGTTTGGGAAGAAGCTCTGCGCATCTCTATCAGCCCATCCTCGAGCTCCGTCCTCGCCCCTTTGTCGACTCAATTGGCCTCGCCTCATCCTCAACTCCTCGAATACTCACCCCACAACACAACCACCTTAACCATGTCTCGTCTCCTCCGACCTGCAGCTCGTCTAGCTGCCTCGACTCGAGCTGTCGCTGCCGCCAAGCCTACTGCTCCCTCTTTCTCCCGGCGCGCCGCCATCGCTCGCCCTGTTCTCTTCGGCTCCTCGCAATCCCGCTCTTACGCCGATAACGCCAGCTCCGGTATCAAAGAGTACACTGTCCGAGATGCCCTCAATGAGGCTCTTGCTGAGGAGCTCGAGGCCAATCCCAAGGTCTTCGTTCTCGGTGAGGAGGTTGCCCAGTACAACGGTGCCTATAAGGTCACCAAGGGTCTCCTAGACCGCTTCGGCGACAAGCGCGTCATTGACACGCCCATCACCGAGAGCGGCTTCTGCGGTCTCGCTGTTGGTGCTGCCCTCAGTGGCCTTCACCCCGTCGTAGGTTTCTCTTCCGCAGCTGTGTCTTGTTTGCGCCTTCCAACCAGTGACTGACCAAGTCCGCGTCTCTGTATAGTGCGAGTTCATGACCTTCAACTTCGCCATGCAAGCCATCGACCAGATCATCAACTCGGCCGCCAAGACCCTCTACATGTCCGGTGGAATCCAGCCCTGCAACATCACTTTCCGTGGTCCTAACGGCTTCGCGTCCGGCGTCGCCGCCCAACACTCTCAGGACTACTCCGCCTGGTACGGCAGCATTCCTGGCCTCAAGGTTGTCTCCCCCTGGAGCGCTGAGGATGCCAAGGGTCTTCTCAAGGCCGCTATTCGTGATCCCAACCCTGTTGTTGTCCTCGAGAACGAGTTGCTGTACGGCCAGTCCTTCCCCATGTCCGAGGCCGCCCAGAAGAACGACTTTGTCCTTCCCTTCGGCAAGGCCAAGATTGAGCGCTCCGGCAAGGACCTGACCGTGGTCTCGCTGTCCCGCTGCGTCGGTCAGTCCCTCGTTGCCGCTGAGAACCTCAAGAAGAAGTACGGAGTCGACGTTGAGGTCATCAACCTGCGATCCGTCAAACCCCTCGATCTCGATACTATCATCCAGTCCATCAAGAAGACTCACCGTCTCCTTGTCGTCGAGTCCGGCTTCCCCGCCTACGGTGTCAGCGCTGAGATCCTCGCCCTTTCCATGGAGTATGCCTTCGACTACCTCGACGCCCCAGCCCAACGAATCACTGGTGCTGAGGTCCCCACCCCCTACGCTCAGAAGCTCGAGGAGATGAGCTTCCCTTCCGAGCAGCTCATTGAGGACTACGCCGCCAAGCTACTTCGACTGTAAGTGGGTTGTGTGTGGAAAACGTGGGCAGAGAGTTGGTGCGTCTGCTGGCTGGTTCGTACTCAGGCGACAGCGCCTGTGAGCCATGGGCGGTAGAGAGCCGCGTTGGATGCCTGTCGAGCTTCCGCGCTTTCTAGGTCAAACTTCCAGGCGAAGCAGAGCTACGTATAGACTGGGCATATCATGTCAATGCTTCGTGATAGACGTACGGAAGGAGAGGGAATTGTAATTTTATTCCATGTTGCCATGTATACAGTCAGGCCTCGTCGCCGGTCTTTATTAATGATCTATCTACCTACCTGCCTGGTTTCTGGTTTGCGTGAAATCATACTAGTCCCCGCTCTCCTGGTAATTTATGTCCCGGGGGGGAGCAGCGGATTGAAATTATAATTATTCCTACATTGTAGCTTTTATACGCCCAATAGATATGGGCGTGACCGGGAAAGATGCACCATGCTGGACAAGTTGGTAGGGTGAATGGATGATGTCCAATTTTCTGTCTATTTGTGTTTACCCTAAAGGCGCTATCCTAGTGACAGGAAACCCAAAGGAGAACAGATAATCACGTAGATACATATACTTCACAGCAAATTAATACTATGTGATTGAATTAGCATGTCCTTGTTGAAATTTGAAATTGCAAGTTGGTTTAGGGTAACTAAATCAAATATAAATTTATGTGGGTGCTGTCCTGCACAGCACCTCTCGACCTACTAGGTCAATGGTGGGGCACTTTCTCATCCTGTCTACATCCCACGTACCTACAACTCAACTGTTTAAGACTGCCCTGTCCCCCTCGCCACACGAACCGGAAGACATGCCAGGAATAGACACTCTCCTTGTAGGAGAGTCCCAGGGTGGTCACGAGCCTGGAATTGCTCAACGTCAACCGCGTACACAAGACCCCGTCGAGCTTAAGAACCGCCTAGAGGAGCTATTGCTCTCACCCTCGCCCGAGTTCTCGCCAGAATGGCTTAACAGACTTCAGCAACGCTGGGACTTCGAAGCAGACTACACGTCTCTTTTTAAGTTAGCACCTCCTCATACTAGAACTCTGACAAGATTTCAGCGCCATGGTCTGGAAGGTCGGGTGACTGGGTATCAGAACGTCACAGTACCAGCAAACAGCGCTACAGCGAAGAACTCTACCAGTCTATTGCGAAAACCTGCGAATCGAGCAGATTTCGTAAGGGGTGCGGCTGGATTCTTTCCGTTCGCCCCAGGTGGTCTTGATGGGATTGAGGCTACCGCGGCTTTCGAAGACCAGATTCACTCAAGCGGGGTCAGCGCTGAGGCTGGCGGCACAGGCAACAAGCTGGAACGAGTGATCCAATTAGGCAACGAGGGAGGCCTTCTCGAGATTGCGCCTGGAATGAGCAGAGGAATCGACTTTACCAGGAAGAAATCAACTATCGACCAAGAAGACGCAAATGCCATACAGGAAGTACTCGAGGAAGAGCCCGAGTATGTCGATGTTGATGACGCAGCCGAGGATGGTTTTGGAGGTACCACACCAGAAGAAGCCACAAGTGATCAAAATGAAGAGGACGACGATGATATCGATGACATTCTGCCAGTCGAATTCCCTGCCCTCGAACCTCATGGCGTTCTTGCCGCTTCTAGCGCGAGAAAGGCTGGGCGTGAATGGGCTCATATGGTTGATATTAACCATGACATGTCCAACTTCAGAGACCTCGTACCTGATATGGCTAGAGAATGGCCGTTCGAGCTCGATACTTTCCAGAAAGAGGCTGTCTACCACCTCGAAAACGGTGACTCTGTCTTCGTGGCTGCGCATACCTCGGCTGGAAAGACGGTTGTAGCAGAGTACGCAATTGCACTGGCAGCCAAGCATATGACCAAAGCCATCTACACCTCCCCGATCAAGGCTCTTAGTAACCAGAAGTTTCGCGATTTCCGACAGACCTTTGACGAAGTGGGTATCTTGACAGGTGATGTTCAGATCAACCCTGAGGCTAGTTGCCTCATCATGACGACGGAGATTCTCCGAAGTATGCTTTATCGTGGAGCTGACCTGATTCGCGATGTTGAGTTTGTCATCTTCGACGAGGTCCATTATGTGAATGACTTTGAACGAGGTGTTGTGTGGGAAGAGGTCATCATCATGCTACCAGAACATGTTTCTCTCATTCTCCTCTCAGCCACCGTTCCAAATACTCACGAGTTTGCCTCTTGGGTTGGCAGGACCAAACAGAAGGATATCTACGTTATTTCAACCCCCAAGAGACCTGTACCTCTGGAGCATTATTTATGGGCTGGGAAGAACATCCATAAAATTGTGGATTCTGAGAAGAAGTTCATCGAGAAGGGTTGGAAGGACGCTCACCAGGTGATGCAGAGCAGGGATAAACCAAAGATGGCTGAGACCACTGTTGCTACCCGTGGGGGCAATCCCCGAGGCGGGCAGCGTGGTAGCAATCAGCGAGGAGGGAACCAAAGAGGTGGTCAGCGAGGAGGAGCTCAGCGTGGTGGACAACAAAGGGGCCGTGGAGGACCTCCTAGAGCGAGTCACGCTCCTGGACATATGGGACGCGGTGGTCGTAGTGGAGGGTTTACATCAGTGAATCAGGACAAGAACCTTTGGGTCCACCTAGTCCAGTTCCTTCGGAAGTCCAGTCTCCTCCCCGCTTGTATCTTTGTCTTCTCCAAGAGGCGATGCGAGGAAAATGCTGATGCACTCAGCAATCAGGACTTCTGCACGGCCTCCGAAAAGAGCCATATACACATGGTCATTGAGAAGTCGGTTGCACGGTTGAAACCGGAAGACAGAGTTCTTCCCCAAATCATCAGGCTGCGAGAGCTCTTGAGCAGAGGCATCGCCGTGCACCATGGCGGTTTGTTGCCGATCGTGAAGGAGTTGGTGGAAATCCTGTTCGCCCAGACTTTGGTCAAGGTTCTCTTTGCAACGGAAACTTTTGCTATGGGACTCAATCTTCCTACGCGAACGGTAGTTTTCTCTGGATACAGGAAGCACGATGGACACTCATTCCGAAACCTCTTACCGGGCGAGTATACTCAAATGGCTGGCCGAGCAGGCCGACGTGGTCTTGATACTGTCGGATCGGTAATTATTGTCCCCCCGGGAAGTTCTGACGATGCGCCCCCCGTTACAGATCTACGGAACATGATACTAGGAGAGCCCTCGAAGCTTCGATCCCAATTCAGACTGACGTACAACATGATCCTGAACCTTCTCCGAGTCGAGGCGCTGAAGATTGAGGAAATGATCAAGCGCAGCTTCTCTGAACACGCTACTCAGCAACTACTGCCGGAACACGAAAAGGATGTCAAGTTGGCGCAGGCAGATCTGGCAAAGGTCAAGCGAGATTCATGCAGCACCTGTGATGTGTCCATGGATGAAGCCCACCAAGCAGCTGAGGATTACAAGCGCCTCACAACAGAACTATACAAGGGTCTTCTAATGATCCCAATAGGAAGGAGAATGTTCACTCAGCACCGCTTGGTGGTTTTTACCTGGGATGGCATCCGATCTGTTGGCGTTTTGTTGACTGATGGTGTCAGCCCTAAGGGCTCTTCCGAGGATCCGACTCTCCATATCTGCGCCGTCAAATCCCTTCGAGAAAGACGTGATGCCACTGACCAGTTGCCATTTATACCAGCATTCAGGAAACATTTCCACCCACTTCCAAAGGGCAAAAAGAGGATGCAGACTAAGACATTGCATGTACCCCTCAGCGACGTGGAGTGCGTGACGAAATGGGTCGTCAAAAACATCGTCCCTGAAATCTTTCAGGGCGGTGAAGGCTATCGTCAAGCAATAGACCGGCTTCAGGAGATCTGCAGCTCCTGGGATGATAGAATGGATGAGGTAGACTTGGGCAGGATCAAACAGTTGCAATTGCAGGAGATTATTGAAAAAAGGACTGAGCTGGTAAAGACAATATCCAACTCGCCTGCTCTCAAATGTAAAAATCTCTTGAAGCATGTAAGTGTCCCCCCCCCCCAATTCTCCTTCGAAGTATTTTGTTTCCTAACTCTTACAAAGTTTGCCATGTGCCACGACGAGTGGCTCATCAAGGAGCATATTTCCCAGTTGAAGCAGACTTTGTCGGACCAAAACCTCCAGCTTCTACCAGACTACGAGCAGAGAGTTCAGGTACTCAAGGAACTTGACTTCATCGACGAAGCAACACGCATTCAACTCAAAGGCAAAGTTGCCTGTGAGGTTCACTCGGGAGACGAGTTAGTTCTCACCGAGCTTATCCTCGACAACGTTCTAGCCGACTACGAACCCGCTGAAATTGCTGCCCTTTTGTCAGCGTTTGTGTTCCAGGAAAAGACTGATGCGGAACCGGCTTTGACGGGCAACCTGGAACGTGGTCGCGACACCATTGTAGCAATTTCAGAGAAGGTTAATGACGTCCAGACGAGACTGCAGGTCATCCAATCTGCTGATGACTCCAACGACTTCGTCTCGCGGCCGCGTTTCGGACTCATGGAGGTGGTGTACGAGTGGGCAAGAGGCATGAGCTTCAAGAACATCACGGGTTTGACAGACGTTTTGGAGGGAACCATCGTGAGAACCATTACGAGATTGGACGAGACGTGTCGTGAGGTCAAGAACGCAGCTAGAATTGTTGGAGATCCGGAGTTATATCAGAAGATGCAGCAAGCGCAGGAGATGATTAAGCGGGATATTACGGCCGTGGCGAGTCTTTACATGTAAAAAGACGCTATACTTAGTATGTTTTTGGTTTGAGGCTTGGAATATGATATGCATGAGGGATAACGGCTAGAGGACAAACGTATCGAAAGCGGAGCAGAACAGTATACTTGCTTTTAGTGGACTTGCATGGCAATGGCCTGAATTTAGTCATTCTTAAAAAATTTATATATGTAAAGACTACAAGAGACTCTGCCCGCCTCAACACCGCTCGAACGCCGTGACCCGTTTCCAGTCTCCAAAATGTATATATGTGTATCATCAAACCGTATAGTCAAAGCGACAACCCATCATATCAAGGGCACGCTCATCTAGAAGAGTTCTCAAACTTCATGAGTCTCCCGTTAGGCGCGCAGAGCTCGAAGTCTTTGCTGTAGCTTATCTTCCTCCTCCGCCGTGGGTTCGGCGGTCTGGGGATCGACCGTGGAAGGTTGGGCCTTATTAAGCTCGTGGTCAAACTCGAGACCAGCGTCGTCAGCCAGCTTGCCAAGCAGCTCGTGAACAGCGTCCTCGCCGACTTGGGCAGAGGTGGATTGTGTGATTGCGTCCTGGTAGATGCCATTGGACATGGCGTATTCTTCGTTTTGCTGCTTGAATTGTTCGAGGGTGACGAGAGTCTGCGCACATTATGTCAGTTTAGGCGGTCATCGGATGGCAGAGGGGCAACAGAAGCGAGTTATTGGGTGGAATTCGTACCTTCTCGGGGTTGGTGTTCTTCTGGGCAACATTCATGATGCGCGATGATGAAGCCATCATATGCGTCATGCGGTTCATGGCATTGTTCGCCTGGATCTGAGCGGCAGACAACTCCGCCATGTCGGCCATCTGGTCCATCTGCTGTGCGAGTGCCTGCTTGGTCAGGAGCATGTTGGCCTTCTGGTAAGCCCGCTGGGTATCGCCCTTCTTGAGGAGGTCTTGGATCTGCTTCTTTATAATGGGCTCCTCCTTGGCGGCCTTCTTAGCTTCGCGGCGGGCCTTTTTGGCCTCGATGCGAGCCTGGAGCTCGATGTTCATGTCACGAGCAAGTTGGCGGTTCGACATGGTGGCGGATAGTTGGAGATTACGAACGGTAAACGCGGTAAGGGACTTTGACAAGCGATTCGAAATCCTTGGAGTTCGCAGAGGGAGTTGTTTCTAGGTTTTGCCGAACGCACGGGTTGTCATGTGAGTGGGATAGAGTGGTCGGGCGGACACGCCGCGAACAGGCAGCCAGAAGATGTGAGGGACAGCGATTGCGGGGCGCCACGAGTGACGTACATGTGGCGCACGGCTAGCTGGTTTCGCGAGTGAATTTGGCGGCAGATGGTATCGCCACAGGTCGAGATCATGAAGTGTGGCTGGAGCGCTTAGAAGATATCGCTCTGGTTCAGGGTCAGGTTCGGGGTCAGGGTGTCAACCAGAGTATCTACAATCTACACTGTGAGTTTTGGTACTAGAGATGTAGTCCATACTAACTGTTGGTAGGTATGGTGGTAGGATGAACGAATCAGGCGAATAATACTGATATGTGGGCGGAAAAATGGGCAAAATTTACGTTTCCGCGATATTGGCTTCTAATGATTGCCTTAATACGCTTGCTGGGAAGGGACCTTGGGATAAAAAAACCCTCCAGTTTCTATTTGCCGCGAATGAAATTTCTCCTGTCTTATTTCCCCCCTCTCTCGTCACTGTGACGATGGAACGTGGAGGTAGATGATATATTCCTGCGTAGGAATTCTACTGCTACCCTGGACTACCACTTACACTCGCCGTCGATCATATATTTTTCAATCCCAAAGTTGGAAATTTCACGCCGATAACAACGCTATACCCTGGCCAAGGCCTAAGCTCGATTTTAAGCATGCGCTCTACTACTCATCATTTGGAGCATGACATTGTCTCTCGTGTAAATAGAAACCTCACTCCGCACGATATGGTGTTGTGACAGTGATCAATTTCAGTCTTACGGACCCGATAACTTACTGTGGTTGCCATCAGACTCAGACTGAGAATGGCACCGTCTTGTACCTCATTTGTCAACGGTAAGCAGATGGGACAAAAGTCAAAAGTTCTATGCGATTCCAGGACTGCAAAAGAACATGACTTCCTTAGGTTCATCATATGTACAGTATTCATCATTTCCGGACTGCATTTGTTAAGATTTGGAAGGGAGAGAGGAAAGCTAAGATGAGATGAGCCCATAGGTAAAGTTCACCGAGGCGTGGGACTCATTGAAATTGCACACGGGATTGCAGAAGTAAAATTATTAGGAATTAACTGGGCGCTGGATGACATCCTGGTCCGTTATTCATTCCTGACAGTCAATTAATCTCGAACTGGTCCCCGGGTACAGATTAATCTGTAACTAGATTGTTCAATATTCTCCGCTTCCGCATGGGATGGCCCGGCAAGTTCGAGTGGGAAAAGATGGCGCGGAGCCAGTGTGGCCCCAAGATGAGGCCCGAGACCTCGTCCCTGGATGGGGAGAGAGGCACGCTAGTGTGGCATTTCAACGACGGGGATGTGCTCCGGTATGCAGGAGGTTTTGACGGGAGGACACTGAGCAATATGCCCAGTCTGGATGTGAATCGAGCTGAAGCTGAGATGGGGCCGAGACTGGATGGCTGGATGAACAGGTTTGGACCAACTTACTGAATGGACGGAGTGATTGTGGGTTAGTTACAGAAGACCAGTAAGAGGACTGTGTGAGCTATCTCTTCTTACGTTAGCAAGAGACGTGGGCTCAAAAGTTCAATAGTCTCAGGCTCTATTGAATCAAGACAAGTTGGAATGTGATAATGTGATGGGCGAGGGAGAGAGTGAGAGAGAGACCAAGGACAAGGCATTTGCCCATCATCGGCGGCAGCATGAGTGGAAATTTGGATCCTGACGGTGGCGGCGGTGGCTCAGAGTCCAACGCCACCACAAAGAACGATGCTCACTCACGGTCATCAGAGGCTTGCGTGGTCGCCCCCACCACTGCAAACTCCCTTCTAAATGAGTCCCTCGCCTCCCTTTTCGTCGGTGGTGGCCCACTCTCACTCCAAAAATATAACTAGAAACGAGAGGCGGGAAGATGGCCCAAAATAGGGGCATCATCAGAAACACAAAAAACACTTGTCGTGTCGTGTCGTGTCGTGTCAGGCAGGTCGCCGCTGATGCGCTGGACAGTGGCTGAGACACGAGAATTTACGGGGCTGAGCTTTTCGCACTGTCGGCACCACTGCATAAGATTGGACATCGTATTTTAGATGGCTGTCTCGCTAACAATTTACTAACAACTTACTGAGGAGTTTCTCACGCATTTCTTTCGTAACACACGCCGTCAGCAACTTAATTACGTCTATAGTCGTCCCCGACAACTCTTGCCGGCCACATCCGTTTCTAGTGCAGAGCCTGAGCTGTCGCTGCTTTAACCTGAGCAGAGGTGATCCAGTGAGTGGGCAGGGGTGATTAGTCCGAGCTAAGTGCTTAGCATCGATTCAGGCCACTGCTTACGCCAGCGCACACTGTGCCAATGCCCTGGCATACCTCTGTGGCTACTAGTGCCTACCTTTCTCAACTTCCCTGGATGGGTGGCCAAAAGACTCAAGGACAACAATGATCTCCATGACCATGATGATCGCCTTATTTAGGTTTAGATCTCTACCTTTCAAGTCTTGCTCAGCCGCAAGACTTCTAGGAGTGCCATTTATACCCCCTGTGGCACTATAGAATTTACCCAACCTGCTTGTTCGTGCTTCTTAGTTGAGGGTGAGAGTGAGGGCATCGAGAAGTTGAATAAATACAGTGCGTTACTGAAGACATGGACGATGTTAGCAAACTGTACATTGTGTCAGATGGAGAGGAGCCACTTTGTTTTGTGTTTCCTCACTTTCAAGAGGCTTGATGATTTCTTGTGATTTCGACGTTTTTAGAGCACAGCTGAGGTGAAACTTAGAACGCGTATGATCAGGGAGCCTTGGATTGTGATTTGAGAAAAAGACGGCTGAGTGATCGTAGACATAAATTCAATTTCGTGCTGGTGAATACTTTGCCTTCTCAGAAAGGGGGATGATGTTTTCACCAGCGGTGACACAAGTGTTTATTTTTGCCTGGCACCAGGTGTCGAGGCGCGTGGCGTTTACGGACTACCTAGAATTTCCGATCCGAGAAACACCCCAGCGATGTCCACATCAACATTTTCAACAGGACATTGCAGACTAACAACGTCTTGACGTCATGGTATATCGGTAAGAAT
Organism: Mariannaea elegans; assembly: GCA_930272665.1. Classification (NCBI taxonomy): domain Eukaryota; kingdom Fungi; phylum Ascomycota; class Sordariomycetes; order Hypocreales; family Nectriaceae; genus Mariannaea; species Mariannaea elegans. Next base: position 140,708 of record CAKNEU010000068.1, read on the forward strand.
CTTGATTTGATGGGTACTTAGAAAAGATCTTGAACGTATTCCGCAACAAACCACTAGTATATCACGGCCTCCTCTAGGTACCTAGACATCGAGTTTGGCCGTGGTGGCGCCCCTGATGTAGTCGGCGTACGGGGCAAGAGCCTTCTCAACGGGTCCGCCAGAACCGCAATACTTCTCCACGATCTGGCTGCTGCGTCCGGTATACAGCTCCGCCTTTAGCATCTCGTCCAGCTCGCCCCAAATCGGCTTGAAGAACTCGTTGGCCTTGATTCTCTCGACCAGGTCGTTCGGCTTTCCTTCCTGCTTGACGACGGCGCTGGCCTGGTGGCTCAAGACTCTGATTTCCTCGTGGGCGTGTTGTCTCGAGACGCCCTTGGCACACAATCTCATGATGATCTCTTCTGTAATCATGAAGGGTAGCTTAAAAATGGGGGTTAGTATTGTAGCCTTGAAAATCTGAATTAGCTAAGAATGGCGTTACGACTCACCTCGGCGGCCACCCGGCTGGCAATGACGGCTAGAAAGTACCCGTGATATTAGCATATCACTTCCTGGACTTTTAAATAGTCTGGTCATGCATATAGTAAGGATGTCTCTCCCGCAGACCAGTTCGGGGACAAATCTTTGGCTTCGGGGGTTACATACCGGGATAAACCACGAGACCATCGCTGATATTGTCCTGTATATGTTAGACGCGTCTGCTTCTAGAGGATGAGGATGACCTTACAAGACCAATGCAGATTGCATCTGCTAGAAGGAACATTTCCGGAATGTCAATGCCTATAATGGCATTAGTCTTGGGCTCAAATAGAGATGTACTTTTAAGATGTGCTTACGGCGGATAGCTGAGTCGTCGAGGGTTCGCTCTGCCCACTGATCGCTGTGAGTCGCTGCGAAAGATGCCGGCTTCGCAAGTCAGTTTCCCTTACATTTGAAGATCGACAGTGATATCTATACTTGCTTACCTTACTCATTAGTTCGCGAGCCAAACTGTATACTCGCTCCGAGCGCATCTTGGCTAAATCAGCGAGAGCAGCCACAACATGGGGAAGTGCTAATTACGGGGTTTCTCTTGTAAGCCATGGCACTGCTGCCCACCTGAGAAAGGCCAAATGGCTCTTCAATCTCCTTCCAGTGCATGAGATGTCGGATATCTCCGGTGATCTTCTGAGCTGTAGATCCAAGTCCTGCCACGGCGTTGGCGATAATTAGGTCGACCTTGCGGGTATAAGTCTGCGTAGAAATATCATAGCAGCTTGGGAACCCAAACTTCTGACACAAAAGTTCGTTCAACTGGTCACATTTTGAAGTATCGCCCTCGAAGATAGAGACGAAGCTGGCCTGCGTCCCAGTCGTCCCTTGAGCGCCGCGGAACTTAAGCTCCTGGCGAACCTGTTCAATGGCATGGAGGTCGAGCATGAGGTCTAAAACCCACTGCGCCGCTCTTTTTCCAACTGTAATAAGCTGGGCGGCTTGCAAGTGCGTATATGCAAGCGTCGGCTCGCTCTTCCACTGGAGGGCGAAGGCAGAGAGGTTGGCGATAACCTTGGCAATCTTTTTACAAATCAAGTCCATAGCTTCCCGGGCTAAAATAAGTTCGGTATTATCAGTTACGAAACAGCTGGTCGCACCCAGATGGAGAATACCCGCGGCAGCAGGGGCAACAGCTCCAAAGGCGTGGACATGCTATTATAGCGTTCAGCATTCGTCAGTATTATCAGTCGTGAGAAATGACGTTCTTACCGCCATGACATCCTAGTAGTTGTCTGATTAGCAAATATCTCTGACTTAATAAAGGAGATGCAGAGGTAAGATCATAGTTTTATCCTACATGTCGACGGCTCTTCTCCTCAATACGGGCAACCTCAAAATCCTCATCAGTGACCGTAAGGTGAGCCCTCATCTGCTCCAAAGCTTCGTCGGTAATCGTATTAATCCCAAGCTCTTTCTCACTCTCAGCGAGACTAAGCCATAGTTTTCGCCAAGTTGAGTGACGAGATCGCTGGCTGAAGAGCTGGGACATGGCGGGGCTGCAGTAGCGGGTGGTGAGAGAAGTCTGGTAAGAGTCGAACGGCGAAGCGCCGGTCGACGCGGGGGTTGCGTTCGCCATCTTGAAAAGCGAGGTTCGGTCGATTGTGGTTGATCGCAGGTCAGATCAGGTCAGGTCAGTTTCGAGATGACGGTTTGCAAAATTTTGTGATTCATCCGTAAAATACCGAAGTGGGGATGAATTTAGTTTGTGGCGGTGCGTCTCTGTGGCTGAGCTTGAGCGACACCAAAGTCATGCCGATGCCAATTGCGGACAATACCTTAAATATTTAGTTTTGGTATCAAGTTTTGACATCATTCCTGGAAGCTGGCCTCATTGTGAATATTATACAGATAGGGAGTGTGTATTTGACACACTATCTTGGGTAAATGACATACAAAATGTGGAGCCCGCGACACAAGACCGTAGCGGAGAGCCGATCTCGCATTTGTTGTGAGCTTTCCTAGTAAAGTTGAGACCCTGTTTCTAACTTACGTCTGCTATTAAGAAAATCGCATTCTATTCTACAGATAATCCCCCAGTAGCCAGTTTGAATAGCTCATCAAAGTGATCATTAAATTCCTTATCACAACTTGTGAAAAATTCCTCACATATAGCATCTGCACTGCTGCCTAACATCCCACTTAGAGCCATTGTTGCTGCTGGATTTGGGGCTCTTCCGGCCTCAACGCTCGGCAAAGTTAACTGTGTTGCTCGCTGATATACCCTTGGAGGCATCATGCCGGCTTCATAGGAGTCATGAAGCTCAACTCGCTATATCCCTCGGTCTGTAACTGTAGTTGTAATCTGCCGCCGCTCGGATAGTCTTGGTGGTGCTGTTAAAGGCGGTGGTTGTTGCTGTATTGTAGCAGCCTCATGCATTGACGATCTCAAAATAAGAGGGATCTCGTCGTGTGCTTTGGACACCGTAACCCCGTTGGTGTGGTTATTGTACTGCATTGCTCTTAGCCTCCCTTTTTGGCGGATAGCTAGAGGATCGAGAGGAGTTACTATCGTCCCATTGTCATTTGAAGTTGGCGCCCTCTCCTAACATTAGTGAGGATTAATATGATCTATCTCAAGCGGATTGTTATAGTGGATATGGTCTTTAAGTGTGTGCTTATATAGCGTACTGTGTGTGCGATAAATTGTATAATTGTAGGGTTGAGGAAGAGGCTTATCCTTTGGGATTTGGCGAAGCTCCTTAATAATAAGGTTAACTATATGTAGCGAGATAAGATAATGGACTTGTTATATGAGGAAATGCGTATTTATAAGCATTTTATTCTGCTGCTGTGTCAAATACACACTCCCATATTACAGTATATTGTGAATCTTTCGGCGATACAGTCACCGATAAGCTCCTCAGCGGTGTGGATTGTTACGTGAACCTAAATGCGGAGACCATCCTCTCCATCGAGCGCCCGTGTGCTATAATATAGCAACTCCGCGACCGGCAAAGCTTTGAACTTCTTCCTCCCGTCACCAGACTTAGATAGTGTATTTCATAGCGACTTGACGACTTAACCATAAATCACTTTTCTTGAGCCAAAGCATCAACGCTTCACGGGATGCCTCACCAAGACAAGCCGGCTAGACGGGGTCTCAGGACTGCCAATCGTCCTCGTCCGTTACCGCCTGATGTTACAGCGCGCAATTTAGCGTATGAGGGTGCCAGAAACCGGGCTCATGAGCCAACCTGCGCCTATGTCACTACCCCTGGCACCGGTGACTGGATCCTCAACTATGGCGAAGGTCGCATAAAGTCGAGATACAGTGCAAGTATGAGATGGTGTTGGCTGCGACGGATAGGTTTGCATGCGTCCTGTTTGAGGGGGGCGGTTAAAGTGATTAAAAGTCAGAGCAAGGGTGATTAGAGCCTGAGCAAGAGCGGCGCTGCTAACTAACCGGGCCAGGTCGCGGGTCGCTCGAGTTTCGTGGCCGACTACGGTAATAACGCATTTGAAATTATGACGATAAGTTCAAGAAGCAAGTATGCGGAGCTGTCTCTCCGTTCTCTCTTTAGATCCAAGCCTCCTCAGCACTTCCTCACTGTGACCGCTTCTGCATTCCAGTCACCCTGATGGCCTTTGATGATCGAAAGAGTCCAGAGCCCGCCAAAGGCCCCAAGGCGCCCAAGGTCCCAAACCAAAAAGTAAGCTCGTTTTGCATAACTGCCCACCTTTTTGCACAGTGATGAACAGATGATGACTCCCTGCATATTGTGGATGCCCCTTAGTTTTTATTTGGTGGGCGTGGGCGGGGTGTACCTATTTTACGTACCTACCTACTTTCTCCTCCGGAATCCGGAATCTCCACAGAGTACAAAGTACATACTGTACATTGTAATATGCTGGCTCGGCACAACTTTACGCAGACGGAGGGGCGGGTGGGGGCTGAGAGGCAGAGGAGGAGGTATCGGAGGCCCAGTATCGGAGGCCGTTCGTCTGGTAATGGGCAGGAGCAGGGAGTTGCGAGACTCGTCATGCTGCGCTGCGCTAACATGGTGCCGGTACCTGTTCTTCCGGGTCCCCCAATGGGCACTGTGCTGTATGCCATGGAGCTGGAGCTTCTAGGGCTTCTGGCTCTTCATCCTATTGGCCCGCTCCAGTGAACTGAAAGCGCCTCTCCGTGTTCAATCTCCTCTCAAGAAAGGAAACGAGACGGAGGGGACGGCCAATCTCGTCATCATGCAGGCATCCACGAACGATGCCTGTAAGTTTCCGACTGACGAGTTTGGAGATGAATCGGCCATTCTATTCTAGTTGCCTGCCTATCATGGCGGGCATCCATCAGGGAGGGCCACAACAAATATGCAGAGATACGGGGGATCACAGCTTCCCATTACGGAGCATGGACAATGTACTCCGTATGGCAGAAGCAAAAAACGGAACCTTGGACTCTGCAAAATTGTTTTGCTTACTTGGTTGCACGCCGAGATGATGCATACATGATACGTGCAATTCGCACAGCCTGAATGGATCTGCCAACAGTGAGACGTGTCGCCCACATAGTAGCGTAAGCTCAGTCAGATTCTAGCACACGGCAATGTCGCAGATCCGTTCCTTTGTGCACTTTGTTGGTGTCTGACTTTGATTTTGCTTGCTGGTACTCCGTACATCCTGTATGATGATCCTGTTACTCTAATCTACACCCGTTCCACCCGATGTAATCAAGGTTACAGTTTCATGTCCCCTACACAGCACGAACATCTTACTGTATTGACGGACGGTCGACAATAAACAAACCGAAAAGCCCTATCTCGCCTCGAGCAGATTAATCAACTCTGTTCAGCCTCCACCAATCGAGACCAATCGAGGAACAAGGTGCAGAGGAAAGTTCTGGGTTACAAGGACCCTAGATCGATCCGAGCCAGGTCTGTATGTACAGTACCGGTACTCCGTTCATGGACGAGTCTCCCCCCTTGCCATGCATTCCCTCTATTGCCTCCGAAGAACAAGAGCGTTACGCCCGGCTATTACCTATGGAAGAGTGCCATTGACTCCGGGGAGCTCAAATAGCCTGCCTGTTCCGAATGCCGATAGCATGCTGCAATTTCAAGTCTATCTTTGGCACGTCGTAACCTGGAACCTTAAGCATCGGTCGCCGAAGTTGGGTTCGTTCCATTGCGTGTCTAACTCTGACCGTTCGCTCGTTGCTCAGGGTTGTAAAGGTACGGACAGTGCCCTCGCCCGCCAATAGCACGCCATCGGCCGCTAAGCCTCCGCCCCCTGCAGTGGTTAGTGACAAGTAGGGGCACTCACTCGGGAAGCCACAAAGCCCTGAAGTTCCAGCGGCCTGTGGGCTTCCGTGGGTCGATGTCGCCCCTAACTTAGCCACCATCTGAGCACATTCGTACCCACGTCCCCACCACACCTGGTAGAACGTCCCAGAATGGCCAGGTACGTACCCAGTTCAGGGGCCATCAAGGGGTGTCTCCCTTCCCATCCCCCCTGAATTGGAGCCTCAGGCAACAAGATCCATCTCTCCAAACTCTCAACGTGTCCTCAAGATAAAGAGGGCCTGGCCGCACCACCATTACCCAACTTGCAAGTCCAAGCCCCTCCAATAACCACGAACGGTTGCACTGCGCCAGCGACTGAGAACACTTGTCCTTTTCCCTTTCTCGTTGCCTTCCACCTGACTCATCCATCCTGGCCAGGCTGACTCAACGCCTGACGTTTGATGGTGGATACGTCGTTGCCTGCGCCAGCATTTGGATGAAGCAGTAGATGTATATCTCCCATTGATATCATCGGTGTCGAAGAGTGCGCTCAAAGTTCCCACCAAATTCAACTCGCAAAAACAGTCACGATGTCGTTTCAGTCAAACTCACCTGTGATTAAGTTTGAAGACTCGCCGGCCGAGTCTTTCTTATCGGCTCCCGGCGACTCTTACACCTCTCTCTTCGCCGCAGCTACCCCATCAGCTACTACCACTATGAACCCTATGGAAATGATGACTCCCAAGTCATACACTGAGGAGAAGTCCTCAGTGACAAACATCCCAGCTACCTCAGCGTCTACAACCATTACCAGCCCCAGAGACGACTCTCCTACCCCCTCATCGGAGAAGAAGCCCACCAAAAAGCGCAAGTCGTGGGGTCAGGTCCTTCCAGAGCCGAAGACTAATCTTCCCCCTAGGTAGGTGATAGTCATATGTCTATATTTGATCAACCATGTTCTAATACGATTTGAAGAAAACGAGCCAAGACAGATGATGAGAAGGAGCAGCGTCGTGTCGAGCGTGTCCTCCGCAATCGCCGAGCTGCCCAGTCTTCTCGCGAACGCAAGAGACTCGAGGTCGAGGCTCTTGAGCAGCGCAACAAGGAGCTCGAGTCTCTCCTTATCAACGCCCAGAAGGCCAACCTGATGCTCGTCGAGGAGCTCAACCGCTTCCGACGCAGCTCTGGTGTTGTAACTCGGTCCTCGTCCCCCTTGGACTCCCTTCATGACAACCCTGTCACTCTTTCTCAGGAGCTCTTCAGCTCCCAGGATGGACATAAAACCAACGTCGATTCGTCCAAAACTTTTATTGATAACATCCTCTCCCCCAACGCTACCGTTAACCCTGCCTCGCTCTCTCCTGAGCTCGGTCCCGTTGCCGACTCATCCGATGAGGCCCCTGTGCAGCCTTCGATGGAAGCGAGTGCCGATGAGCAGACTCTGGTTCCCTCTCCCGACCTGACACAATGTCCTGCTGAGACGTTGTATGACCTGCAGTGTCACACGTCGGCGGAGACGCCACAGTCGCTCCCGGCCTCGCAAACCTCGATGCCGCCAGCCTTGGCTTGGCTCCTGCAGCTTCGGATGATGTTGCTTTCAGCCTCGGCGATTCTATCCGCCTGTCATCGGCCCTTGACACAGATCGCTATGTCCTCGAAAGCGGGCTTCTCTCTTCTCCCAACTCCTCAAGTTTTGACGACGATTATCTGGTTGGTGACGATTCCACCGGCTTCGCGCACCAATCAGACTTCGACCTCTTCGACATCAACGACTACCTTATCGACGAAGCAAACCCTTGCACCTCAGACTTTGTGGCAGCGAGCGACAACGCCGCTGCGGATCATGAGCTCGCCTTCTCGATCCACGACTCTAAGACTCAAGTCCCTTCGGAAAATCCTATCCAGCAGCCCCAGCCTGGCGCGTCCTCTTTCGGATGCGACGCTGGTGGCATTGCGGTTGGTGTCTGAGGGATGTGAGAATCAGGTCGGGATCTTGCAGCGCGAGACTGATGGACCGCGCGATTTTGATCGCAACCTAATACGATGTCTTCGGGGCATCACATTGCCGTCGAAGGAAGTCCTGTTGACTCTTCTTTGGGCCTTGAAGGTCGAAGAGCGAAGGAGACAAGAGAGAAGTAGTGCAGTTCTCGATCATGAGACTCGCCCCCAGCCACAACCAAAAATGACTTTTAAATTAAACACAGTAGGAGCTAAGCGGAGGTTGGCAGATGCCGACAGCAGCGAACATAAGCGCTGTCGTCTGTCATGATATGAAATGTAAACCATGGTAATGGGAAACGGGGGTTTTAAGGCGTATTACGGATCAAACTTCCAAATGTCCAATGATTGACTGGAAACCGAAGGATGGGAATCTGTACTATCTAGCGAATACATGCCATCATGGCTTCATGTTGATTTCACAACATTGTGTCTCTCCTGATCGTGCTGCAATTTATGTCCATGCTTATTTGCTACCATATTTTGGTTCATAAATCCTAAACCCCGCGGCATAATGATACAATTCTTGCTTCTGGCCTATACTTTCATTATCATGTATGCCTGTAGACACCTGAACGCCTCGAACCTTCTTGTATAGTCTAGTATCTACCACAATCCTTCCATCTCCTGCAGAGCAGCCTCGTCATCGGCAAAGTCATCATTCGTACCTCCCCTGGTGGTTGCCCTCTTCGGTGTAGGCTGGGGTGGTTGGTCGTGGTTTTCGGCCTCCGCGATCAAAGCATCTAGGTACTCGGCATCTGGTTCATGGTCTGCTGGTATTGAATTTTGTGGCTGGCCCTGTCCCTCTGTCTCGGCCATGAGAGCTTCCAGATCATCCGCATCAGGCTCATAGTCATTGCGAATGGGGACAATAGGTCGAGAAGTTTTTGGAGTTGCGTCATAGAGATCTTCGTCACTTGGCACGTCGCCGGCCGGGTTTGGTGTTCTCGGCCTCTGGGCTTCAGTGCCCCCAGAACCAGCTGCCTCGGTTAACCTGGATGCTGACGTGATCTCAAAAGGATCCTCATCAACTTCGTCGTCGCCCGCTGTGTCCTTCGGTTTCCCCTCTTGTATTAATTCATTCCGTGTCATCATGACTTGTTTCTTGTGGCCGGCCTTTTCCACCATCGCGAGGGCATCGAGGAATTTGGCCTTCGGGAAAAGATCGTCCAGCCATAGTTGGTAAAATGATAGTAGTCGGGAGGCGTCTGAGAACTGTACAATGATTGTTAGTGTACGTCTGTTGAGGTTTGGCCTGAAATCTACTTACTTCGTGCCCCTTGCCCTTAACCTTGAGATTGTGCGCTCTCGCTCTTAACTTTGGTAACCCCTTTGGTCCAAGCAATCTATGATAGATGGCATTAGTAAAGAATAACAATATGCTTAAAGAGGCTCTTACCTCTCCTCGTCCAGTTTCACATTGGGAACTCGTGCTCGCTTTTGTACGGAAACTTCCTCGTCGATTCCAAGGCCAGACTCAGGCTCCTTCCGCTTTTTCGTCGACGCATCGGGCGGAGGGGAAGCAAATGGATCATCGGAAAAGTCGTCAACATCGTAATTGTCTAAGTCATCATGCCTCTCTGTGGGCCTTGGATCTGGTGTGAGTGCGGAAGGCATCATGAGCATCACGATTTGTTCTTAATGTTCAAATCGACACTACAAGGTTGGCCCTTTAATATCACCAGTCGGGAACGCGTCGTCGGGACGCGTCGTAGAGCTTAATTGATTGCCCCCAAGCCAAGCCCCGGGTGTGGATTACACGTGACCAATCAAAGTCCAACTTGATGGGCTGACCATTCACGTGACCTTTTTCCTGAGGCACTAACCGGCTGGCCCCAGCTTGTATGCCGAATTGACGGCTTCGAAGTTCATGAACCGATTGAAGAATTGCCCCGGACTACCCACCTCACCATGGCTGAGAGCGCGACTAAGCAGCCCAACTCGACCTTTGTCGGGACCAGCAAGGTCGTTCAGACCGACTACCCGGTACGTTATCTCGCAATTCGACCTGCAATGGTTGTCGCTAACCTCGTTGATATAGCTCATTGACAACGACCCGTACGTTTGCTCCGTTTGCCCTTCCCGCTTCCACCGTCGATTTGATCCAATTCCTCATTCCCCTCGATTACCGAAACTATGTTTTAGGTGATTGACGATCAACTAACTCCTTGGCAGCCACTTCAAGCGAGTCGTTGGCTACGCTCGAACCTCTGACTATGTCTACGGCCTGATCGCGGCTGCTTTCGCTCCTGGTGCCCTTATTACCCTCGAGAAGTTCGCCCCTTCGCACGTCGGAAAGGGCGGCTTCCCCAAGGCCTTGCGACTGGCTGGTGGTGTCGGCATCATTGGCGGTTTCCTTTACTTCTACCAGCGATCAGCCCGTATGTCTTGATGAATGAATACATACCCAAGCTGCAACGCATTCTAACATTGATGCTATAGTCCGGTTCTACGGCGCCACTGAGAACGCTCGAGAGGTCGAGATGGACATGCGGGAGATGGTGGAGAAGGTTAAGGCCGGCGAGCCACTGTATGGGGTCAGCCGGTTGAACCCCCATCTCCAGGGCGTCGCTGCCCGACAAAGCCGATACTCGGCGCTTTTCCTGAGCACAATCCCTTGGTTTAACTTTGTGAACCACAACCAGCACGGCGTCGATACGGCCAAGTACTACCAGCAGGCTGAGCGGGAGCTGGAGGCTGCTAAAAGCTCGTAACGGAGAAAGGAAAATCGTCGGGGGGGAAGGGAAAAGGGTGTGTACAATACCAGAGGAGGAGGGGAAACTATTGCCTCGACGGCGCGATGACTTTTCTTGGCAGAAGAGAATAGAAATTTCTTTTGGGAATCATTGACATTGATTGTTATGCTTAAACTATCTGTAAGCTTCCCACAGGGATGACCTATGTCGGACCTTGGAAACGTCAATGGAAGCTAGTATCTATTCTCTTTGGATACCTGAGAACCAAAGGAACGGAGTACTTTGCCAAACGTTTGTACTGGGCAGTCTTGGGTCCGAGTGAGCGACACCAGAGTGTGGCACGGAAGACGTATTTAACCAATGTCAGTATGAAGCAACAGAGTCGATCATCTTCTTAAGTCGCTTAATTCTAACATTCATCCTTTGAAATGAGGTTTTGTAATTACAATCCAGTAATGAGACGCTGAAGTCGTTTGCAAGACCTCGGAGCTAACTAAGTAGCAGGCATATCGGAGTTTGTACTATCACCGTCCAAACTAGAAGTGAGGGTTACAAGGGAGGTGGTTTAAGCGCGAGTTATTGTCCTTATTTCTTCAAATATCTTAGTAGTTGACTGAATTGCCTCTACCGGCGCCTAGTTTGTAGTTTCTTTGAGGAATATTCGGGGCAAGCAGCCGGAGAATGCATCGCCATGAAGATGATATGTGATGAACAATGAGTCAATGAGTGCCTTTTCGTCAATTACATATCGTGGCTTGTAAATATCGTGCCATTGGTATACTTAGCATGGTTCAGTGGGCACATATTGTGTGCGGTTCATTGTCTAAAACAATGTATCAGCTACCAAAGCGAAGGGGATTAATCAATGACGGATTGGCAGGGTGAAGCAATCAGCTACAGCTTAGGGTTGCAGATCGTTCCAAGGCGAAGCTTGATGGTCAATATAGCCTGAATTAAACGATAAGGAGAACCTTAGCCAGCTTAGGATGTTCGCTTAAATAGAGGGGGTTCTTACTCTAGTCGAGAGTCTTGCCTCAAAGGGACAAATGAATAGAGGTTCCGCTTCTAACATTAGCTGCCTTGTGCTTGTCTGCTATTTATTGTATTATATATTCTCAAATTAATGTACCGAGCTCAGCTAATGTAGATTCCCTTTACCGCAGTTCGCTCCAAGAACTCCGTCCTCCATCATGGACGATGGAATGAAATATGCCTGGTTCCGAAATGAGTATTCCCGATTCAAGATTCCTCGGGGCGAAATCTTGTGCAGAACCCAACCTTTGTCGTCTGTTCTATGTGTAGCCATTGGGGGCATTATAAAATTGTTGCGAATAAGATCCAACGGATTTTACGAAGTGTCTATTGTTTGCAGTGATAAAGAAGTTTGACGCCTCGGACACAGCGGAGATGGTGGTTTATGGATCGAAGCCCAGCAGCTCTCTCAATTGACTATCAAAGTTGATTTCATGTCCTCTGTTTGAAATAAATCCCCAGTTCTCACTTAACATAACGTGAAATTTCCCCCTCGATGTATTCATCAGTGGCCTCTAATAACTCTACAATGACACTAGAAAGTGCTCTGTTGCTGTCATCTCGAGATGGATGGCGAGCCCTGGGACATCGTCGGCAGAAGGTGATTATCTTAACCATCTCCAGGTCGTCTTGTTAACGTGTTTCCTCAAAGTTAGTCTCTGTATTTTGTCTCCTACCACAGTACACTCCAGCAGAAAAGAAATAACAAAAACTAGATCTGGATTAAAGTTGAGAGGGACGGAAATTGACGCGTGCAATCACTTTGAGAGCCCATGACATTGAAGATTGTCCGCCGGCGCACAATGCCTCCTCTCCGCAGTTCTGCCCCATACCAAGTCTTTCTTAGTGATATGTTCGTCTAGGAGGCAGCTCATAAACTCGTCCTTATTCTCGCAGTGTCTTCACCGAGTGCTCGTTCCGGGTTAAGTCACCTAAAATTCTTATTAAGACTTACATGCTAAGAAAACTGAGCGAAATTCACATGATAGTACTGGACAACAAACCATCCACCTCATTCCAAGACAGTCGGAATAGAGTATTAGGTAGTCATGTAAACTCCAGAATGAATTCATGGATTTTTTCGTTGCTATATCATTCCATAACTAGATTATATTTCCATCACGATAGTTGGGGTGCTTTGTTCGTGCGCCCTGGTTCCTTTGTAATTCGAGATTACGAATTATTATTGTTAATAATAATTACAGATTTCTTTGTCGATTGCGGATATCAAGGGTAGCCTAAGCAGTATACTGTCGATTAATGGCTTGACGGTTTGGAGGCTAGAATTTTGAGTGGCCACAACAATATCTCTGGATTCGCTGATAAGTAAATATCGGAATGTAAGACTCTGTTCGATAGCCATTCAGTTCCAGCCGGTTTGAGGTAATGGTCAATGTCGGTTTGGGAGGGAGGGAGGGAAGGCAAACACTACGCTTATTACTTAACCTAAGCATCGCTGATCATCAAAGCAAGGAACATCAAAACCCTCTAAGACAGGGGTTGTGCGGTCGAAGATTAATACCTTCCAGTAGAAATCATAGTCCCAGGAACTAGGGCTGTAATAGAAATGGATTCTGAGCAACGGCTCATCTTTTTCCAAGTTGTATGTAGTTGCGCAGATGTGGTTCAAACTTTGCTAATTCACCAGATTTCATCGGGCTTCCTTTATGAAGGTTATTGCAAAGTAGCAACACAGCCCTCCTGGCCGTGCAATATACTTGTTACGTTTCTGGGCGTATCATGCTAGGAGCAGTTTGGGATCGACTGGGTGGAGATAGAATATAATAGATAAGGCCCTAATTCTAATGTAATGGGAGTTAGCTAGTAAATGTATAAATATAGCTATCCTGTCTTATATGTTAAGAGTCTCTACAGAGTAGGCCCCCAGATATAAGTATACAGATAGCTATAAGGGTTGGCGCCTTAAGCTCTTGTTGTGCTAGCAGCACACTGCACCAAAAGGCCGGTCTTGTCTCTCCTAGTGTTAGGAGAGCCAAGGCAAATTAAGGTCTAAGAGCCTCAGCTTACTTCCTTACAATAGCTTATCATATTTAATAGCTATAGAAATATTATCTACTTACTTGTAGGGGACAGCTGTAAAGAGCTAGACCTCTTATATATTACAATAAAAAAGGAACTTGTATTTGCAAGGAGTTACGCTACAATGAACTGTTAGCGCGCCTTCTACGTGCCTTCAGCGTCGCCCCCTAAGCTAGGAGAAGAGGAACGCGGGAAACAATCTCTAACTGCTCGCTAAGTTGAAGTCTTACAATAAGACCAATACCTACCTTTTGGCTCTACCATCCACCCTAATTACACTGACTCTTATAATTCTTTAACTTTTACACCCCGCTGGGAGATCAGCGCGATATAGCAAAGACCAGGAGAGCAAGACCCTCGCTGAGCCCTGGCAAGTAATGCCCGAGTTACCTATAGAACTGATACTAAATAACTAACCCTCGGGAGCATGCGCTCTAGCTCTAGAGGGATCGTTTTGTAAATTTTCAATAAATAACGTAACGGGATAGGAGGCGTTTCTGGCCCGAACAATAGACCAGTTACCCGCTAAGGCAAAAGATCTAGCAATAATTTCAGTTCCCGCAATCAGCTCACTACCTGACATCCATATATAACGCGGACGTGCGCGCGTGCACAAACCCCGTTACAAATAAATCCCAAGAATATAATGCAATTAGCCAATTCATCTTGGATGTTTGGTAGAGATGTATAAGATATCTCTCCTAAGTTTGTAGATCTTAGATATTATATAATTAGACCCTACGTAAAGAGGGGATAATTTAAATATGTATGCCCTTAAAGTTAAAAAGGGTTCTATGCCCTTGAGGTGCGAAAAGGGTTCTATTGGCGCTACAACCCCTCTTCCCCTCCCCTCTTTGTATGTATATATAGCTTTTGTATGTAGCTTATATATATAAGTGGTCGTAGTAGTTACTAGTAATAGCTATTTTTTAGAAAAAAGCCATTTGTAACGGGATTAGAGGTATTTCTAGCCCGCACAATAGACTAGTTACCCGCTCAGGCAAAGATCCAGCAATAATTGCAGTTCCCGCAATTAGCTTACTACCTTACATCCATATATAACGCATACGCACAAACGCCGTGACATTATTTCTATTATAAAGTTATAAGATTTACTAACCCTAAGTCCCTTAAATTTATAAGCCTATTTAATAATAACTTATTATCCTAATTGTATATAAAAATACTAAACTAACTTAAACTCTCCTTCTTTATAAGAAATAGCCTTAGCAATTATATTATAAGATTAATATTATGTACATATTATTAATTTAAGGTTAGTTGTTCCTATATTGCTTAATTTAAATAACTTAGTAATTATAAACTTAAAGTATATTTATATGTAAAAATAAATTGTAACGGCGTTTGTCGCATGCGTTATATATGGATGTGAGGTAGTGAGCTAATTGCGGGAACTGCAATTATTGCTGGATCTTTTGCCTTAGCGGGTAATTGGCCTATTGTGCGGACTTAAAATGCCTCCAATCCCGTTACATAAATACTTAAGGTTAAAGCTTTATATTAAATCTCTAAATGCTATAAGCTAGGTAATGTAATTAAAGGTTTGGGCTATAAGGTAGTTAATAATAATAATAATAATAATAATATTAAAACTCTTTACTAATAGTAATGCTTTTTATAATAAAATTAAAAGCATTTCTAGCCTATATATTAAACCAGTTACTCACTAAGGTAAAAGTGTTACGGCGTCAGACGGAACCGGAATATCGGTATAATAGTTAGGCAGAGCAAAAGGTGTATTATATAATAATGCAAGACTGAAGCTTGCCCCTCTTTCTAAAGAGAGGGGTAAGCTACCTATAAAGGAAACCCCTGCGAGTCATACGGGAGTCAGTGCCTAATCACCTGACATAGGATTATTCCTTGGGCATCCAATCCCGTTACAATTATCCCCCCTTTAATAACCACCGTCCCGGTGGTTAATAAGTTCAATGGGGTTGCAGTCTGTTGGGCTGGGTTTGCAATCGCGACCCTGTTTGTTATAAGTCACGGCAGTATTAACGGTTTGGCGTTTGTGGGAAGGTGAATCCATAGTTGCAGCCCCATCTGTTGTAAATTATAGCAGTTTCGATGGTCTATTGCTAAGGGAAAATAGGTCCCCACTAATAAAAAATTGGGGTCTTCCTTCCGAGAAAATGGGGACCAGCTAATGAAAAAATGGGGCCTCGTTTGCGGCTGCTGAATTTATATTGGCCGGCGCCAAAGGAGCAATTAGCCTTCTCGCTAATTCACGCGTTAATCCTCAGGGTATAAATGTTAACACCCCGACGCAATCCCCTCCTTCTAAATTATTTCTTTTCAGCCGTCCTTCCAGTTGCCCTAGTCCATCTGCCTTATTTCTATTACTATAGGCTATACCTCTTGTGCTTTTTTACTATCTGCCTTCACGGCCTTCTTTTTTTACTATTCCCTTTAGCTCTTCTTCTTTATTAAGACCCCTTTAACTTAACGTCCTCTCATTATTATGCCTATTCCCCCCGACCCTTCCAATAAGTTAAGGCAAGATGATTTGCCCTCCCTCTTGCGTCCTAAGGCAGTTGGTGTTTCTTTGCTGGCATGTCTTTATTGTCTTTAAGAGGCTTCTTAGGCCAATCTGGCTATTGAGGATTAGGGTGGTCAGCCTACCTTTAAAATGCCTTTGTACTTCTTTATAAATCCTGGATCCTTGCGTTATACTTGCTACTATACTAAGGGCAAGTCTTGCATTTTGTAAGTCTTAGTGTTTCTTTTTTACTGTCCTTTTACTAATAAATCCCTAAGGATAGGCCTGCTACTATAATAGAAGGAGATCTTTACGACCTTTTTCTTTACTTAGTTTGTGTTAAGTACATTTAGCCTCCTTCTTTCCTTATTGGTAAGGATATAGAGGCCTCTTTTAGTAAGGCAGTAAAGTAGCGCCTGACCTTCTCTGCAGCTTATCTTTTGGTCGCTTTTCTTGCTATTAAGCGTAAGTATTATTTAAAGTACTATATCTCTGCCAATAAGAAACCCGCATTAGTAAGTTGCTTGCTTATCTCTTGGCCCTTGAAGTATTATTGCTAACCTTTGGGGTTTTCTTAGGCTGAGGCGTCTGCTTATTGCTTGGCTGTAACTGCTTGTCGTATAGAGACTTTAGCTTAATTTCCTCATCCTAGGTACTTAGCGGTAAGTTCTTTTGGCTATCTTCCTTAAGGCTCTTGCTAATTGGCTGCAATTCTTAGCGCTCCTCCATTTATTATAAATGGACTGTTTATGTCCTGCCCTGCCTTAATATCAGCGATGTCGGCTATGTTACTTAGATGGCGGCTAAGGCTGGTTTTGACTGTAAGATCCGGGCGATTCTCGAGGACAACCCCACTCTCTCCCCGGAGAGTCTTACGAGGCTTATTGCCTCTTTTCCTCCCCTTGCTGCTGTGGACGGCTGTCTTACTGCTATCTTTTAAGAGGTTGGAGACCTTCCCCGTCCTTTGGCTTTACTCTTGAAGAGTGCCTTGCCTGTAAAGGTGGCTTTGGAAAAGCATAAGCGAAAGGGCTCTTCTGTCCCTGCTGTAACGTATTGCACTCTTTTTAGCTTCTTTGTGCTGCCTTCCCCCTATATTGCTATTAACTTGCGGTCCCCTTACTGCTGGGCCTAAAGTTAGTCTGTTTTTGCTAATAAGGATAACTTTCTTCCTAAGGGGGTTGAGCTTACTCCTATTATAACTCCCTGTTGATAGTTTATTAAAAAGCGTTAAGTAATTAAGGTGGATTTTGGGGAGGATTCTTAAGGGAGTTAAGTATATCTTGTGTTAATCTTGGTAGGGAATTTATTTCCCTTCTATTTGTGGATTTAAATGGCCCTTTTTTAGGTAGTAATGTAGTTAGTTCCCCCTTGAGATTTGGGGTTAATAAATGTTAGGGTCTATTAAGAGTCCTCTTTTTGTAGTCTTCCCCTTTTTTATATTACCTATCCTTTAGTAGGTTTTATAGCTATCTTATTATACTTTTACTTGCCCTTTATTACTAAGTCTTTAAACTCTTTAATTACTTTTTAGGCGTTTTTTATATTCTCTTTATTTATTTATTAATTGTACTTAATTGGCTATCCCTTTTACTTTATAAGGTAGTACTTCTCATTTTGGTATATCTTCTAACCTTTTACCCTCTTTACCTCCTATTTTCCTTCTTTCTCTTTAAGATTAGGCATTAGGAGGAAGTTAAGGTTATCTTAGTCTCTTATATACTAGGGCTTTAGTAGGCTTATATAGAAGATATTATAGATTTAGCTATATTTAGTAGGTAAGGCTAGTTGGTATATTTGGCTGTTAAGCTTTTTAAGAATGTAAAAAGGTTTAATATATTTTAGAGTTAATTTCTTCTTTTCCCCTTTTAGTTAGAGGTTGGCTGTTGATAGGGCTATAAGTGTCCCTTCTTTAAAAGATATATTCTTATATACTTTATTATAGTTTCTTTCCTATCTCTTAATAGCCTTTCTCTAGTATTTATTTAGCTTCTTCTGTAACTCTCTTAGTTATTTTATTCTAATATTTACCTTAGGGATTGTAGCTTAATATATCTCCCCTTTTAGTAAGTTATCTTTAATTTAAATGTAAAACTCCGGGGACTTACTGAGGAGAGCTTTAAATAGGGATACCCCAATTGTTATATTTATTATATTATTATATATAAATTGAGCTGTTTATAGTATATTTGCCCAGTTTTGTTGCTATTTATTAATAAAGTATTATAGGTAGTATTTTAGTATTTAGTTTATTTGTTTTATTTATCTATTTATTTATAGATAAAATGCTATTAAAAGCCTTTACTTTACCCTTAAATAGTAATAT